>DWNE01008896.1:0-11241 GCA_018249875.1 Cecropterus toxeus | reverse complement strand
CATATGGCTGACATGGCCCAATTGATTTGAAAAGTGTCAGCCATATGTGGCTGACATGGCATTGTATGTGTTAAAAGTAGGTTTGTGCGTTTAAGGGTTCTGTAGCAAAAATCGGAATCCTTATAGATTCGTCATGTCTGTCTATTCGTCCGTCTGTCTCTCTGTTATATATCCTATATGTTATATGTCCTATATATTATCTACACAATTTTATTACCAACAACAATTTCAAAACCCATAGCAATTGCATAGTCCATGAGGACACTGACTTCGACTAACATGGCCATCGCCGTAACCAACTTTCACTTATTAACTCCAAACAGAGCACCAGATATCGCCAATATATCGATTAATATTCAGACATCGTCCTCGGTGAAATCTGATATATTATTTGCAACGTTCTCCTTCTCTACATACATTTAAATTCTTGTCTATCTGTCTCGAGCTAGTTTTATTTCTCTTGGAGTTTTTATTATAGTTTAGGCACACATAAAATTCTTCTTTTGAGGTGTTCTAGTAATTCCATAAAAGCGGAGGTTATTAACTGAACATCTGCTGTTTTTAAATTGTATTAGATAAAAATGTGTAGACTACTATGTATTTAAATTTACGCAAATGCATTTAATTTAATTCATTTTAACGTAGTTAATCACTCGTTAAAATTAAATTTATATTTGTGTAGCTAACTTTTAACAATTTTTGTCTATTTTGATTTAATCTAAATTTAAAAGTATAACTATCACCTATTCAAATTAATGTAATAAATGTTATGACATTAATTTGAATAGATCTGCGGAAGCCCTTATCCCATCTTTTCGCAATTGCACCTTTTGCATATGGAGAATACGTATACCTTGTAACAATTTATATCAAGATTATCTAAACTAACGTGGGTGAGTGGCTCTCCTTGAAATTAATGTTTTCATGTAACATTTTACTGTCGAGCAAATTTACGTTCCCTGCAATCATATCAGCGCTGTCATCGTACGTCCTGCCGTATGTTGGCCTACTTCCGTTTAGTCAGGATTTAGCCGGATCCAAATGTAAACACCGCTATCGTTGCTCATTGGCCTCGTCGCTTTATTGTTCCGATTAGCAAACGCAGACAACTTCGAGTTTTCACCTTCATCAGCATCTTCGCCAACTCGCATCGTTTGCTTCCTTCATACTTTAATTTTAAGTTTAAAAAAGAGTTTAATATTGTTTAATTTTAAATAGGTAGTGTTTATTTTCAATTTTGTATATGTGTTCATTTAATAATTATTATAAATAAGTCTTATACGTAATAATTATAATTACGTGAACTTGTTTTGGAAACTGAGAAAAATGCTTATTATTCAGCATCATTTCATTATTCCATCAATCAAATCATTATCTTTATCTGTTTGGGTTATTTAAAAGTTTGGGTTATATAAATATATACTCAACAGTGACCCAGTCATACAATGGTTGCTTTTAAAAACGTAACTATCTATAATAGTTCAAAAGCCTCATAATTCAAATGTTTCGTAATTGCAAACGGTTCAAAACCTTCATATAAAATTAACAAATTTGTGCGAGGTCGTCTTAAGTTTGGATAGGATTTATATATCCGTAAATCAAAGTACTAAGGCTGGATCAATATCTAAAGATAGGTACAACGTCTAAATAACCAGTGAATCCTTGGAAACTTTGAAAGTTCCCAAGAATGAACGCCTCGTGTACGTAACACGTGGAGAAGTTTCTCACGTTCCTCGTAAATTAACCCCTTTAACTTCGAATAACATTTGTATTTTCTCCAATGACGCACTTGCTTATGAAAGCTATTGAATGAGTCATCTTTGGCATATTTATATAATTTTCTTTTCCTGGACCAGACATATTGCAGGCACGATACGTTTTCAGAATACAAATGCATCGTTATTACATTTTCTGTTGTACTTCAAATCATAAGGCAATATTATTATCTTTTAGGCCTGCGCTCTTCGGGATTATATTCGAGGTTAACAAATAATTAATATTGACAAATACACAGACAGCGAAATATGATATCATGTCTGCAAGGTAAAGGTCAATCAGATACTTTCCAATTACAAATACAGGATTATCGAACCTTGTAAGTGTAGTATAGGTAAATATAAGCCGAATTAATATTAGTAATAACAAAAACTCTTTTGTACGAACTAAGTGGGTTACCTAACCTAAAACTTACTATGAATGAACACAACAAATTCACAGATAAGTGATAAACCATGTATGTGATAAGGGAGACTTCGAGTAAAAACAAGTTATAGTTTGTTTTACCATATTATCGCGCTTAGATTACGCCTATTGTCAGCAACCACGTGATCGTCGAGTTCTTGAGTGGGTGGAAGTACGAGATATTGAACGTTGCCTATAAGTGACATGCTCTATCCGTAAGCTTGGAAACATATCCTATATTCACTTTTGAAAGGTTTGCTTAAAGATTTTATCTATACATACACTAATGGAAGCTCCGTCTGTTATGAAAGAAGTGGGAAATGGAACGACGGAGATTAACAAACATTGATTTAAGAATTTTGCTGTGCTACTTTTATTGGAAAATCTTTTATGAGACGTTATTTTTGCAATCGAAATATATTTTATATGGCTTTTATTAGCTTTAGGGTTTTTAATCTTATTCATTGGATGCCGGCTAGAACTTCTTTTACTTTTTGAAATAGCGCGTTCAATTTTTTTGAATGAATTTACAAATTACTATTAAAATAAGAGAAAATTTAATATCAGATACCAAGTGCGTTATGAGTGTTATAAAAAATGACTCATTACTAATGAAACTTAATACGAATTTTGATAGATTGGAATTTGTATGTGTAATTCAACTTATCCAATAACTGAATTACAGAAAATTTACAGAATTAACCCAAATCTTATTTAAAGTAATCGTGCTAATGTAATTTTAACGTTTGTTCGAGAAAATAACCTTCGTTTCGAGGCGTCACGTCTGTGTCAGGGACCAATTTGTAGGGCTTAGAATGTCTCAGCGGTATGGTTCTAATGAGCCTATTTGTTTTCTGGACGTGTCTGTCCTCAAATTGTTCATCCAATGAAAACTCGGCCGTTTCATGAAAATCACCATTCGCTTTGATTGGTTTCATTTTGATCCTACATCTGTGGTTGTAATTCCGTTGAAACAAGATTTAAAAAAGATCTCGACTTCAATTTTCTTTTGAAATGTACTTTCAACTGGGCTAAAATCCCAAATTATTTTTATGAAACATTATGGTTTCTTATACTGAAGCAAGTCTGACATTCCGGAGAAAGGCCGAACGACAAAGATAAATGAATACTCCTTTAATCTTCAACCATCATACCCCTTTCATACCGAAATGTAATAAAAAATGTTTACAGAAATTGCCTCATTCATTAGAGCTTACCCTGGAACGTTATATAAAAATACCTTCTGCTCGTCTGACGTACATTTAAAGGATTTAATGGTGTATGTTTTCGTAACTTTATTATTACTTTTTAAGTTATTTTTAGCGTCCATTATATCGCCAAGTTTGTAAGTATTCTCGGAAATTTGTAAGCTTCTATTGAATTGAAATTATAACTTTCTGCGCAATTCTCTCTGGGATTGCGATATCGTATTGCAATTCGCCGTTGTCGGAACTGAAGTTGAAATGTAAGAACGTGTGAACGATTTCGCTTTGTGATATCGATGTACCCAGTCAGGTCACGTACGTCTCGCGTTCGAGATGTCCTGATCTTTTATGTGCACCTTTTGCATCTTTCAGAAGGTACCATGAGGCTATTGATCCGATGGCTGCATTATTTGGCGATTCTTTCTTTTTAAGCATATTAGTCTCACTACCTATACATGCGTATATTATCTAAATTTCTATGTCTATCTTATGTCGTTATTTTGGCCACATACACATAAAAACATTATGTGCGTGATATTTGTTTACTTGTGAAGATACAAATAACCTTAAATTTAGAAATGTGTAAATCCCCGATTGTGAGATTTTTGAATAGGTTACAATTATAACAAATATTTTAAATATGTTTGAGCTATATCAGATTATGTAATAATTTAATACGGTACTTTTGTTAAAAAAGTATGTACATCATATTGGTTAATTGTTATACCTACATTAAGATTTATTTATACTTTCTTTTAATATCAAGTAGCAAACGAGCAAGCAGCCCACCTGATGGTAAGTGTTTACTGCCGCCCATACACATTTGTAAGCAACTTCGTATGGAACAGGGGTTCTAAACGAAGCCTATCACAGATGCCTTGCTACTCCGAGGACTGAGATGGTCGCCTCATATAAAAGTGAGCCGGCAACAACACCCTTCCGTCGAAACGCGAGAACTGCTTCTCAGTAGAAATAGGTGTGGCGGTGGTACTTCCCCGGTCGAACTACATTGGTTCTACCACCTGGCGATCATTTCATATCCTATTTTATAATTTCACTGAATCCACTCGTGCCAATCAGTCAGTTTTAACGTCACACACGGCACATGCTTTGCTGCCGTCATAAGGTCTTCGACTCACCGCTTGAAGCCTGTGCAATTACATGTTCTCCAAACGTCATACGGTTATTTTTATCCCAGTCAGCTTCTACCCGCGATTTCGTTGCGTGCTCGTGTAGCCTTGCAATTATGGGCGTTTATAAACATTTATGTGAATATGTATTTGGCAAATTCCAGCTGATCTAAAGTTCTTCTAATTTCTGAAGTTACAGAATTATTCATTTCATTTTTCATTAAGATTAAAATATCGTGAAATGTAATAATACTTGTAACACAATCTGATTTGGCCTAATCTTTTTACCGTTGGTTAACTTATTATCATTAAGGATTAGATTATTAAGAAAACTGTCGAAATTCTGCTCATCTGGCAAAACTTATCTAGAATAGGCATTTCCTAAGTCTCCATTTATATACAAAGTGGCCGTCTCGTACGACTGTTGACTCCTGCGTCTAGACAAAACCGAAAAAGTTGAAAGCCTTCGCAATATGAATTCACAGATGACTCAACATCTATACGTTACCTACGGACATTTTGTTTTGATTCCTAGCCAATACTAGATACGAAAAAAAAAGAAAAGAAACAGCCATTGAGGTACGAGAATGTAGAAAAGGTAAAATTATGGAGAAAGTTTGGATATGTCTTTGTTGTTGCATTGAACGACACAACCAAAGTATTTTTAAAGAATAAATATAAGTTCGAGGGAAAACACAAAATGATTTAACAGTTAGATTTACAAGCTTTCTAGAAGTTCATTATGTACAACAATGAAATCTTTGAAACTTGTATCGCCATGTGCAATGTAAAGTGCAAGTGCAAAATGTGCAAGTAGTCTACTTCGCTTCGAGATTTGAAGAAACTTTTATATAACACTTTTTTTCTAAATAATGTAACTATTTCTAACATCATCAACATGTCCTTACCTACGATCGAGCTAAATGTAAAACTTAATATTCCATTATAAAATATCCTAAAATAATTGTGACTGAACTTAAATCGCCGTTGGAAATTCTCGCATACGTAACGACGTCTTCTGTTTTATATGTGTATGTGTGTTTGTTTACTTTCGTCGGTCGAATCTTGAACATCAATCAGCGCCGTGCATATTGCAGATTGCATAGTGGCGTGTACGCTGTTGATTGATCGATGCACGCTTTGATAATGACAGTTTCATTAACACGGCACATGTGGTGGTTGATGCAAGCGAGTGATATCGCTACAGACCAAAAAAGAAAGATGATGAATATTACTTGTCTTGTATAAATTGTGCCGATTCGTATCGTATGCATGAACACACACATATGATGATACATAGAAACAAAATCTTCGGGATTGGGTTTAGTAGAAAAAAAATTCTTAGTCGTTATGTTGAATTTAGCGTAGAAATAAATGCTATCATTGTCAGGCGATAAAAATAATTCGATGTCATATATAAATTTGTTTTATTTCTCACCATTCACTAAATCTACATGGCGTCCGAGGACGAAGTAGTAAAGACGGGCTTCGGTAAGCCAGATAATTCGAAAACAAGCGAGCATAATTATCTTTCTGAGCAGGGAAAAAAACATTTTTAAAACGTAATCTAATTCAACTAAATTTAAATAATCGCGTTGCCTTTATTCCCGTTTTAGTACATGTAAATCTCATTGTAAGAAGAACCTGTATTGACTGTGTTATATGTGCAATTGATTTGTACATACAGAATGTATTGACTCGTGTCGGCTTCGATTTAATGTGCATTATTTGTGCGTTCATCTGTTGCATTGTGTGTTTTGTAATGCACGAGCGCGTTTCAATCATCAAGCTTTATTATGCAACCATGTTATAGTCAGTTATGTATATCTGTAGTACTCTCGTTGACATTATTAACCGACTTCAAAAATAGAAGAGGTTCCATGTTCGACTGTATGTATTTTTTTATATATATGTAGGTTCACCGATTTCTCCACGATTGTGGACCGATTCTGAAAATTGTTTTTTTTTTTTATATTTCTACTGAGATTGGTCCCATTGACACCAAGTCAGGATCAGGTGATGAAAAAAAATGTTATAAGTATTAGCTATATTTTTCGTACATTTTCTAAAGCTATTGAGATATTTTCATATGACCATTATCATCTAATGAAGTTGAGCTGATAAAGGGAGTTACGTTAGACTGAATAGAGGTCGAGTTTCTTTCAATTTTAGATGGAGAGGTCTATGGTTATATAATATTTTTTGCTGCAAGAAAAATATTTCTTCAAATTTTGAGACTCGAAGGCTCAAGACAAATCTCAACTAGGAATAAGGAGGAGTCGCCACATAAATAAATGAATGCTCCCTAAACAGAAAGCATCTAAATCTGTACAAACCTATACACTTGTATGTTTATTCACTAGCGCTCACCCTTCATTTACAAGGATCCAGTAGTTCAGTATAATGTCGCGCAGATTGCCTCACGTGTAGATCCTCACGTGGGCATAATGAGATTGAATCCAGGGTTACTACGTGAATTTATTCAGTTGTGAATAGACGCAGTCATAGTACACGTGTACAGAAGAATAACATTACCGATTAGGTTATGGAGTAGGATAGAAAGATATTCTATGGCAATGCTGATTTCAGTATTCACAGTGTTGGAAATATACCGATTCATAGAACCTTTTAGGAGACCCTTGACTTCTATAGACAATGCAGTTCAATTTCTCGTTCTATTCTATTTGTTAACGTTCAGTCAATTAATCTATTGTTCTATCTAGTTTAACTCTGTATGTGTACAATTCTGTATGTGTGTGCGAGCGAGCGTGTGTGTTTTTGTTGGTTTATAATAAGTAAAAAGCATATGTTCACTTGAAAAAGTGGACAATTACTTTACGTCACTTGTATAATGGTACATGCATCCTTGATTTTGAACTAATATTATCGTGGAATCGATCCATTTTATTCTGTAATGGATACTTTTTTAAATCTAAATTGAGAAAAAAATGATATGTGACGTAGTGATTACGCCACCCCCATGTAAGTTTCCTACATATTAAACTTAGATTCACTGCTATTACTCTGAAATATAACCTGAAAAGCATTTCGGTTGTATCAAACAAGGGGTACTCATGATACTGAAATTCATGGTAGGAAATTAGAATCTACGTATCGTTAGTACCCATTACAGTTTAAAATATGTCATTGCTCCCCAACAAGACGAACTGACGTCACCGCACTTGGCCGGTTTTCCTCGCTTCTGTATGCGGAAACCGAAACGACTTGATAGCGCTGACAGCGCGGTATTTTTGACACGACGTTGCTTGAAATGTGCCGATAACAAGGAAATTCTGTTTTTCTGAGGACCTATAAAGAGGCGTTGGTTTCATTATGTTGTTACGTTTTCTTATAAAAATGACACTTTTATGTTGCAAATTGTCGACTTTCAAGTCTAACGCCAGATAAGCTTACGTATTTGCAGGTGTCATTCGATTTCTATTTTATTAAAATTACAATTTTGAGCAAATGAATCTCAACCTTAGAGTTGTGTTACATTTTTATAACCTTTTATCGTCCATGTAATAAACAAGATGGTTAAAAAAATTACGAAGTATTACAATGAAAAAAGACAAACCCGCTGAGTTTCTTGCCGGATCTTCTCAGTTGAGGTCATTTTCCGATCCGGTGGTAGTGTAAGAAAAAATACCGTAAATGACAATTCGTAAGTGCCCCCGTAGGTGTATACAAATAAAGACATTTCATTTATAAAGCCGACTGAAACCGCAGGGCACAACCAGTGCACTATGAAATATGTACTTCGAGACATCACCACATAAACGTAGTACCCCGTTCCCGTATTCGGGAAACCGGAACGATTTGACGGTGCTGACAGCAAGGTATTTTTGGCACGAAGTTCTGACATTAGTCACTCGGTGTGTGCCGATGAAAGTGACGTTTTATTTTGCTGCGAACCCATAACGAGGGGTTGATTTTGTTTTACCTTGATACGTTTTTAGTCCTGTGTCCTTAGTACGAGTTTATTATGTTTTCTCAAAACGTGTTTCTCAAAAGTTGTGGACGAAAATGTAAACTGTACTCGTTTTTAAGGTATGGCCGAAAATGTAAACGGACAATTTGTGGGCGAAAATGTAAACAGTGGTCGTTTTGAGGAAACTCATATTGTTTTACTTTTACTGAGAACCAATAACAAGGGGGTTGGTATCCTTTCACCTTGATTCGTTTTTATCCTGTTCATATTTGTGTCAGTTACATCACTATTGTATGTATATGCTGAATCAATGTCTTTCTTTCTCTTTGTTGTAAAGTTCATATTTACTTGTAAACATGTATTTATTGGGAAACAAAAACTATATCTGTCAGATGTAGATTTGACAACTTTTCGTTTCAATTGTTGGAACGTTTTGACGTCATGTGAATCAATCATGTATATCTTGGGTGAGGGTGGCGAAAATTATCTTACATTTTTAAATTAAATAAGATTTAATATAAAAATGCAGGCGCACGTTCACACACACAGACACACAAACACACACACACCGGAAATAAATTGCACTTATTTTAGATTTTAACTTTCTCATTGTAAGTGACCAATGTATGTCTTATGAGTAATAAAGAATCTCTAAACCTAAATATTCGATTTTATAATTCCTGATAACAGTCTCAGTTGCTTGGCCGCAGATGATCCTAACCCTAAGGACTAAGTTTTCCAGCATTTCAAACCAGAACAAACGCGCTTAAAGCTGTTGTTGGGCAGGAATAAGTATGGCGTTGTTGCCTTCAAAATCCATCCAAAAGAGGTTCTACTACCTTATTCTTGTTCCTAAATAAACTATTCCTAACTTAAACGTCCTCGTGTATTTGTAAGGGACGGCAACTTTACACTGATATATAAAACACGCTTTCTACACTCATAGCCCCACACTAGGATTTTCTCCTGTGTCTGGGTAGCATGGACACACAAAGACGAATACACAAACACCCACACCCAGAACAGAAATCTAAACTCATAATTTATATTTCATATATACTTCGAAAAACAGAGAACTGTCTTCGAACACTTCAGAGGGGCAGAAATTCACGCCACTTGTGCCAATATCAATGTCCCAGAAACCTAAATTTACTTTAAATATTGCCATTTGCCATTAATTAGGCCACCGATTCCAAGTAGTTGGTTCATTGAAATGTATCAATCACAGTTCGCTTACTGGAAACTTTTACTCGTAAGTGATTCTAACTAGTTTCAACTTGTAATTTGTAGTTTACGTATAATAATCTATCTCAGATGTGTACGTCAAATTTGTGTGCTCATGTTTTAATTGCATTGAACATTGTAAAGGTTATGTCACAAGTGTCAAAACTTAACCCTTGGAACTTTTTAGGGTTCCGTAACCAAAGTGTAGATAATGGTGCGGAACCCTTAGTGCGCGAGTCCGCCTCGCACTTGATCGATTTTATTTAGATGGCTAATGAAGGTCCTTTATGTCTGAGAGTAATATTTGTATGGCTAGAAGTACGGAGTGCGATAAAAACATCTAGCATCTAGTTATAGGATTGACTTATACCGAAGTACTTGACTTGATGTGTTTTGTCCTTGAATGCTGTGACTGGCGTTTTCCGACTTCCAAATGTGTTTTTTCCTTCAACTTCCTTTTCATTTATGTAAATAGTCAGTTTTGCTCATATGAGGCGGTCTATTTTGACCGATATATGTATTAAGACATTATGTAAGTCCATTTTACAACTACCTATTAGTTGTAACATGGCCTTACATATGCTTTAAATATTTGACTTCGTTGGTCTTCCATCAACAATTTTTGGAGCCATACAATTTACATGAGTTCAGACTCGGTCTAAATATTTGTAAAAAACTATGATTTCAGATCGTGTCATCTTTTTATCATTAGACCTAATGTAAAAATGCGGTAAATACTAAGATATCTATTAGATATCTTAGTATTTACCGCATTTTTACAGTAAAATATGTACTCAATAAAGATCTTAATCGAATAGGCTTATCTTTAACGCCTATGTCATGTGTGACACATCGGAAGTTCTTAGTGCTTATCGTTATTATTGTCAGTCGTCAATAAATTTACAATTTCAGATTATTTTTATGTATTATTGTTTTATATTTTCACCAATGGCCTAATGTAATACATGTTCGCAATTATACTACCGTCACTCTCCAAATGAAATCAAAAGTATTTATTATTATATATGTGTTACTTTCCTTTATGGTATATAACCATGCCCCCAGATTATCGGTACTGTTTATAGTTTTTATTGTAGTTATTTAGTTTTAAATGCACCAACAAATACCTTCACACATAAACATACTAATGAGTTAATGTTGTGTACTAAGTTATACTTAAGTAAGTAACACATTTTATAATTGAGTAAACTATTTCGTCCTGGCGATCGGGGTACCCAGTCACAGACCACCAATCGGTCGGTTAGTTGTTAAAAATGCTCAATCAGTAAAAATGTTTCTATATTTTCAATGCAGCATCTCAGGAAGGAAATACATGAACTTCCAATTCCCACGCGAATCGGTCGGATGAAGATCTATTAATCAACAGCTGAGCGGAAAGCGTCCCCATACTTCCTCCATTCCGTTACGTATTCACTTACATGAATTTAAATCGTAAGAGTAGATACGCTTTAGCTCGATGTGACTAGCTCGAAAATAACTTTTTTTTTATAAATATGAAGTAGCAAACGAGCAAGCAGCCCACCTGATGGTAAGTGGTTACTGCCGCCCA
>DWNE01008895.1:0-11241 GCA_018249875.1 Cecropterus toxeus | reverse complement strand
TATATGCATTTGGTAAAAAAATGTTATTTTGATATTACAAACAGACACTTCAATTTTATTTATATGTATAGATGTAAAATCGACGATTGTTTGACCTTCTTTCTTTGTTTTGCAGACATACTCGGGGCTCTTCTGCGTGGTGGTGAACCCGTACAAGAAGCTGCCGATATACACGGAGAAAATCATGGAGCGGTACAAGGGGATCAAGAGGCACGAGGTGCCCCCGCACGTGTTCGCCATCACCGACACCGCGTACCGTTCCATGCTGCAAGGTAAACTTCATAGATATGCGTTTTTACTCGACTGGATCAGAAGGTGGGCAATGTTTTTCGAGCGTATGCATTTATGTATGTATGTCCATTTTTTTGGCACGCGCTACACATGGTGTGGCCAGGGGGTGGGCAAGAGTCTTAAATTTCGTGACGCCACATTTCAAATACACGTAAAAATTTAAATCTCGTTTAAAATTTAGGAACTGCTGTTTTAATTTATTAATTTATATGTGTAATATTTCCAAATGGGACATCACACTAAGGGAGGGGAGGTCTCGAAAATGTAGCTAGCTGTGACAAGGAGTAGTGAGGGGTCAAAAAGAAATTTCTGTGATGTAACTCATGGATTGGCCCTTATTCAAAAAATTAAATATACGATAAAGAACTAGATAAGAAAGAAAAAATGAACAACATATTAATTTATTACCTCAGGGTATGGACTATAAATATATATTGCTTAAATAATAATGGGCACGTAAAATATTATTTAAATCGAATTCCGTTTACAAACAAACAAACAGATTAGAAAAATCTAACATATACAAAGCCAGATAAGCGTATCAGCTATCAGCAAATAAAAATTCAAGGATAATCAGAACAATACGCACAGAACTAGATAAGAGTAGGAAATGAATAATAATTTATTTTTATATACCAATCTTCTTAAATATGGAAGCTTACATATGTTAGGAGTAATCAGATCCACCCAGTTTACCCAGATTAAGAAACTAGCAACTTAGCGACTTACGAAGCATCGGGGAATGGCTTCTCAGATACTAACTACCTTCTTTAAAATGTTAACGTAAGAAAATACTTATGATTGCGCCGTCAATGAAGTATTGGTTCATAGGGAGAAACCCAAAGTGCCAGGCCAAACAAGGCAAGGTTCGGTAAGATACACTCTGGTTAAGTTTTTGTGATTTAATTTTACAAGAATGAAATAGCAAAGGGATATGCAGTCGACCTGATGATAGGTGGTTACAGCTACCCATGGACATCTGTAAGCATCTTCATATAGAACAGGGATTCTATCTGAAGTCGATCACAGATGCGTTGCTACCCCCCTGGACTAAGATGGTCGCATCATATATAAATGATCTGAATAATAAATGAACCACACCCTTCCACCGAAACGTAAGAGCTGCTTCACTCTAAAAATAGGTGTGGCGGTGGTTTTTTTCCGGTCGAACTACATTGGTTATATTACCTGGTAAACTTGTGGAACAATGTCGGTCTCGACTATGAACTTGGTCTAGAAAACATTATGAATTATTTGGCAACCACCAACACGGATTAGGAATGTGTGATTTAGTAAGCCTTGAGCCTCCCTTAATTGTATGGAGAAACTCATTGTGTAACTAATACAAGAAATTTTTCCCGTTGTCGATATAAAAGGGTGCAGTCGCTGTTAAAGTTGGTCGTTCATAAAATGAGTATCTTGCAGGTAATGTCGCAAACGATAGTGCCGCGTCGCGACTCAGGTGCGGCCTGCAGTACTTAATGGACAATTAGGCAAATGGACGGACCAAACTTGCATGCTATCTAAATAATGCGCCCGAGGTGGGGCGGGTATGTCCATAAGGGACATAACGAGGCAAACTAAGTGTTTAACTAAATAAACGTTAGGATTCTTACATTAAAGTACTTGCTAAATACTTATACTAAGTGGGTATAATACTATTAGATATTTGTTGTGTAAATATAGCAAAAAGCAAAAATGTATGATATGTTCAAGGTTTAACTAATCAAATTTTTCTGTACTGTTTAGACTGGAGCTTACCGAAAAATATTTACGATCTACCCCAAGTAGATACGGAATCTATTCAAGGTATAATCTGTCTAAATAACTTACCTTGATTACACTCTTCAAAACACTTCTGCGAGATTTAATAGGTGTTATATCGTCGACTTTTTACACTGCTCTAATTTATCCCGTCTTTCAAGGCCATAGAGCATACTCTATTCTCATCTCATGTCGCAGAATCTTAAGCTAGCAGTCAATTAAAAAACTTTTAACGTTATCTTCGAATGACAGCCGAGACGATCGCCAATCAGAATGTTAATAGAATTCGGCGAAATGTCCGGACCACCAGCATTTCATCTGCAGCGGAGAATTAATCGCTTCACCTAGGCGCCGGGTTTGTGCCGATGACACACATATTATATATAAGCGTTCGGATAAATAAACATGAAGTAACGAGAGCCGATAAATAAAACATGGCGGGATAATGTATGCGCGGGAGGACATGTACCGGGCGGTCCCGATCGTGGATGAGTTACAATTAACTATTTAGCTAATATGGAAGTTTTTGTGCGAGTAGCTGTTTCATTGAATGGAGATTAATTGCCTTGTTGGAATTGTTTGTTGTGAAGGAATTCTAGACGGCGAAATAATTTGTTTGATTGATTTTAGCTGTTTTTCTTAAAGGACGCTTAGTAAGCATTACTTAACGTCAATTGCTAACGTACCGAATAATAAGGGGATGGTTTCAGGATGAGCAGAAAACAGTTTCTTCCTTACAACTGGAAGTATTTATTATATAGCGCTTAATAAAATAAAAGGACCTTTTGTGTTTTTCTTAATACAAGTAAATAATATTTTAAACTATATGCTACCATTGAATTGGATTGGATCGCTGCTTCAAGCGGGTCCTTTTCATCAAACACAGCAACCGTATCTTTAATTCTACGCACTAATGCACTCTCGTAACATTCATATGTTTATTCATCTCAGCTATCAATTAGCGGATGTAAGTTTGTATAAATTAAAATAAAGTAAACATTAATATTTTAATTTATTCAAATTAAGTTTACTATTAATAACGTATTTTTTATTGACTGGCGTAATAAAACACATCACTATGACGCGAGCTTCTGCCGAAGGCGTCGCCCACGTTCGCCCTGATGTCTGCGATTTGCGACTGTAGTATACAAATATATGGTGTTGTGATAATAGTCTTAATATATTTTAATGATTTGTTTATGGTATGTACAAAATGTGCGCTGATGTCAATCGATTCGTTATCTTTACATAAAGGATTTTCAAATAGAATCATTGTGGTCCAGTCTCTTGTCTCGTACCTACAAGGATATGTCTATGTTTTATACAGTATACTTCAAACCACTTACAGAAAATAACTTTATAATGACATTTAGGCTTAATAATGATTAAAAAATAAGAAAATTTGATAAAAAAAAACTTTTTGGATAAATATCCATAATTTTAAAGCATTTCAGATAATGGATAGTATAGTTTAAAATTAAACAGCAAAACAAGTAGTAAGAATAAAATTCACACATATCCACTGTCGCGCAACACTTGGACGCTCGTTGTTGACAGTCGACCGCGACGCCCACGCCGCGTCTCTCCGCGCGTCTGTTTGCGATTCGCGACGGACATTAGTAAACAAACGCAATGACGGGGATGCTAATGGACTTTCCGGGAGTTCGTTACACCGGCTACGTTTCAGGGTAGGAAGCTAAGTGGAGTTCAGGCGTCGTCTGGGAGTATGACAATATTTTGAAATAGGGCGTAAGACAGTTTACTTATGTGGCTGTTAAGCTTGTAGATACTTCGGTAATGGGGATAATAACGAAAAGCAGAGCTATGACAAAAAAAACCCTTTAGACTGATGTTAATTTGCATTTGGTCACCGTATGTAAACATGTTTTTCTTGCTATTTAGTAATCGAATCACGGCATTAGTGAATATAGTGGCATGAGGTAGTGTTACTTTGAGACTCTGGAGAACTGACCTGAAAGGTGTGGTAACTGAGACACACTTATCCAACTTAGGCGTACCAGCTCAGTCTTCAAAGGTTCATATTTGGGATTGATATAGATGACCATGGGCGACAGAGACTATTTACCATCAGGTGGAATGCATACTTATTTTCTATTTTACGATTATCAAAAACTTATTATAGGAAAATAAATGAGACTTTAGAGGTATAAACTTTTGTTTCGGATTAACCAGTGGGCCATCATGAGTTTGGTTGGTACAGTTGATAACCCTGTAAATGCGCTAATACGCTATTCATCGATAGACGCTGTGCCCCCCGTATATGGTTGTTTGCCGATAACTATCGCAATTTGCGCCTGTCGGGCGCAGAGGTGATGTAAATGGACCTCAGTAGGTATACCTATTCTAAAATGTTTCACTGACACGATACTAATGTATAAAATCAATAAAACACTTCGTAGAAAATTGGGTCACCTAAAAAGTTCATTAGTGAATAATTAATTACAAAATAAGCAGCGGGTTCCAGTGAAATATGAAGGCGTGGTTTTAATTAAATCGCCTTACGGGTGTAGTTTGTTTTCACGAAATTTATTGAACAATTTAGGGCGTAGCTGCATATTTGATTAAAAGCACCAATGTGCTAAAAACCTCTGAATATTTATTTTGTGATTGTAAAGATGAAAGTGTTTGAAGCCTTCGAGTATTATTTTCAAACTGTGATATGTTTAAAACTCTCTAAAATTTTAAACTGCCGGGATGAATGTGTTTTAAATCTTTGAGCATCTTTTTAGATTTTTAGGACTAACGTGTTTTATCCTTCGAGTACGACGATCGGTGTAAATGTTTAAATTTACAAATATAGCTATTTAATATTGCCAGGAGCGACGTGTTTAAAGTCTTCGAATGTTCCTTCCAGACCGCGAGGACCAGTCGATCCTGTGCACGGGCGAGTCTGGCGCTGGTAAGACCGAGAACACGAAGAAGGTGATCCAATACTTGGCGTACGTCGCCGCCTCAAAGCCCAAGGGAAGCGGAGCGGTAAGATTTTCATACTTTATTACCCACCATTATGTTTTAAACATCCTTTAAAAAGAATATTAGACTTTGTTTAGGGATTAGATCTGTTAAACTGAAAAATAAATAATAAATTTGTTTTATGTAATCGGGACTACATCTTCAATGGAAAGGTCATATAGATGGTCATATAGAAATATAATGTGAATCTTTTGTTTTTCATCCAAAAAATGTTTTTTTTTTTCATTTGTATAACCCAAAAATAATGATTTCGAAAGTATAATTATGCGAAACTGTAATAAAATTATGAATTAATTGGTGTTTAAGTATATTGCGTCAGGATTCGGAAAGTAGCAAAACTATACAGATTAGGTTACAGATCCATTATTTATCATAAATACTTTTTATATTATGTTTTTATTTCTTTAATATTATTATTTAACAGTAATTATTTGTTAATATCCGTGTAAACTATAAGTTTTGTTGTGAAGCGCGTGCTCGGCTTCTGGTTCGACTATCGCGTGCGGGTAAGGTTCTACATTGTAATACGGCTAGTTGTTACCCTAAATTGCCCTTCAATTTATGCTTCCCCGCTAAACGTTTACCTTAAACCCTTTACACATAGTCAAGATTACGGGTTTTGTGGGGTCAATGGTGCACATGAACTCATAGCTAATCAAATGAAGTAATTATTAAGTTGTTTTTCTGGCTGTTAGTTAAGCCCCTTGTATTATGGGTCACTGTGGTGAGAAATCAATAATTATCTACCATCATTGTGTCTGCAACTACGATTACAGTACAAATTATGTACATAATTACAAGTAGTTCATTTTTGTTGGGATTAATTAAACTTTATAGGTGTAGGAGACATTCCAATTAGCATTACTAAATTCGTCATAGCAATTACATGAATAGTAGTTTAATAAAATATCTTACCCTATATTAATGTTTTCTAAACTGAGCTATTCGTATATGTTTCGCTTGGATAGGAGAACATTTATCGCGTAGGTTGCTATTCTTTGCAAAACTAGACATTGCTATACATTTCCTTTGATATTAAAAATAACGTATAATAATTAAATAATTGTTTTTTTTTTTTTTTGTAATTCCAAGTTTTTCAGAGTAGGTTGTAGTAAACAGCATATCTAACGCCAGGCCAATTCAACGCCAGTACAACATTGCAATTTTATATTTTAATGCGCATTATTTAACCATTTCTTATGTTTTTACCGCAACTACACAAGGGAGTGCGCTACAACGCAGCCGAAGTGAGTGCGGAGTTTCGTACGACGCACGTATTGCACGTACGCACAACGCGCACTTTGACACACGTACGGACTACGCGTATATACGTATAATATTATATGTTGAGCTAGACATTTAGATGGCTCGATTGTTGAATAAAAGTTGTACTATGTTTTAGGATGTACGCACTCGAGATTCAAGAATATAGGTGAATTAAATTTATCTTAATTTTTAATTTTACCTTAATCCATTTGTGCAGTTAGCACTAGTTACTCGTTCTGGGAAGGCAATATGGAACTCTTAGTGGTTGGGACAGCTCATAATATATTCCTTCGCCGATAACAATAAAATTACTTTAATGTTGCATTTATAAAGGAAGACACTATAATTAAGGAACTTAAGGAAGCTTGGATGTTAACCAGAATCTTCAGTATTTACAAGTAGGACTTATCCTTAGTTTATGTACATTTTAAATGCTCGTAATAATATCTTTATCGTTACACTTTAATGGTTACAGTAAAACCATAAATGTAGATTTAAATATTAGCAATTTATTTCATGATTTTTAACTGTGCACTTAGTGAGCTCTGGCAAATGTGTCACAGTCTGCTAAACTTGAATAGTTCCTATCAGATATATGGAGCGCATTTTATCTCCTTATGTACATTTAACGGCCGAAGTAAACGCTGAATGTTTCTAAACATGAATGAAAATGTTACATTTACGAGTAACTATAAATATTTATTTTAATACACAAATCAGTATATTGCAAATATAAATTAGTACACATTTGTGATGTTCAATGCATAATTTACTTTTTGATGTATAAAAGGGCATGTTAATAGTTTTTTAAGATAAGCGCCGGCATCGTTGACTGGTCTCCGTGATTGTTGACACAATAAGTGTTTTACGGAGATTTTTTTTTTCGCTAACTTCTTTGTAGTAACTTGCGTCTAGGTGGCGTTGTTGCATACTAATTTAAAAACAATGCAATAAAATATAATATTCATATAATTAGGATAATTCCCTAATCATATAAATAGGGAAAATAAAATCGCGTTATTGGATATCAGATTCATTTTTACACAGGAACACAGACAACCCACCCTCGAGACATGTCATCTTGACGATTCTTTAAGTAAATCATTCTGTAAATTTTAGAAAAACGGAGACGCGCGGGAGGGGCGGGTGACGTCACTTACGAGATGTGTAGCATTTATGTATCGATATCGATAACGCTTAGAAAAGTACATAAAAATAATTTAATTTTGAATATAAAATTATTCAATTTAAAGCAATACCGTTGATTACAATTACTAAAAGAATTCGTCCCTCTCCCCCTCCCCTCCTTTTTCCTCTATTTTCAGGCACCATTTTAAAAAATTATATAGTCTATGTCACATTGCAAACCGACGATTCTAATGATATAATATGATATGTCATACTTCACAATCTGTCAACCGTTTGGGTTGTGGCGCGTGTCAAAGAAATGGACATACATACTAACAAACATACATGCATACATATATACATACATACATGCGTTCAAAAATACTACCCTCGTTCTGACGCAATCGGGTAAAAACAAATATGCCTACCTATTTCGATTCCACGTGTGTGCCAGAGACCTTAGACGAGTTTATTACGTTTCCTCAAACCAACGCTTATGTTTACGCCCAACATTAGAATGAACATTGCAAAGTATAGCCGAAAACGTAAACAGTGAACATTTTGAGGAAACGACATAACCTGCGAGGTGGTAGAACCAACGTGGTTCGACCGGGGAAGTATTACCGCCACACCTATTTCTAGCTTGAAGTAGTTCTTGCGTGAGGTGGAAGGGTGTGGTTGCCGGCTCAATTTTATATGAGGCGACCATCTGTCCTCGTCGACTTTATATAGGAACCCTGTTCTATATGAAGTTGCTTACAAATGTCCATGGGCGGCAATAACCATTTACCATCAGGTAGGCTGCGTGCTCGTTTGCTACTTCACATTTAAAAAAAAACTCGTTCTAAGGACACAGTAAGTAAAAGCCATGTGTTTCCAGTGTCC
This sequence comes from Cecropterus toxeus, assembly GCA_018249875.1. Taxonomy (NCBI): domain Eukaryota; kingdom Metazoa; phylum Arthropoda; class Insecta; order Lepidoptera; family Hesperiidae; genus Cecropterus; species Cecropterus toxeus. The sequence continues at coordinate 2,913 of DWNE01008895.1, read as the reverse complement.
ACCGTGCCGGTCCTTCGCTCCGAGTCTCTGCTCAGCGCTGTCAGCGGTACGCAAGCGACGTGCCAAGTACGCCAACACTCTGCTGATACTCGTCTCCAGTGATAGGTGAGTCCATAGATGTATATTCGACGACTCACGTGGCAGAGCGGTCACCATACCGCAGTGGGTCCCGGGTTCGATCACCGGCCAGACAGAAATGTGAATGACGAGTTTATATTTCTATTCTGAATGTGGGTGTTTGCGTATTCGTCTTTGTGCGTGTATCTTTGTGTGTGTGTGTGTTTCTCCTTACATTTGCATTAATAATTTTAGTGAGACGTACCGGTAGCACTCTTAACCATGTACATGGACCAGTAGCGTAGCAGAGCTACAGCTCTCCATGAGAGATGTCTCTATATCATGTATGGCGTAAAATAAAACACGTCGTTAAGAATAATATCTGCAATTTGACGACGAAAAATAAAAAAAACTTCAATTTATTTGTGTCGCCTCCTAGGAGCGCTCGGCGACGCAATCTAAATTGAAATGTACCTTTGGGAAATCATACATAATATTATACGAAAAACCTGAAGTTTATAAAGACTTACCTTTCTACAAATCATTGGTTATTGAGGTGTTAGTTGGCATTTAGGACGAGTCAATAATTTATTTAGTTTGCTAAAAAAAGCTGTCAGAACTAACTACTATTACTTAGATAGAGAATAATATATCTATAGTAATATAAGAAGTATATGTACAGTCATTAGCATAAGTATATGAGAATAGGCATCTGTAAGCAACTTTATGTAAAACATAAGTCCTATCCGAAGTCTACGATGCGTTGCTACTCACGAGGACTAAGATGGTCCTCACATACAAGTGAGCTGCTTTATAAGATAACCATGAGAATTTATCTGAAACTGACACTAAACGTAAGCATTCTCACGTATTGTATCCATATTAAATTACCTTTATTGTTACGGATACCTGCTTAAAAGGGTATGGTAAGGGTATACTAACATACTTATATAAAATGTGCTTGATACATGTCACCGCTATCTCATGTTTAAGGGCTTTACGGAACAGATTAGTAGGTAAGTGTTGTTCTAACCTCAAAGAATGGTCCTCAAATGTTACACAGGCTTGTGTTCTTCATTGTTCACAAGTGGTTTAGCTGGAATATCAGAATTTTGTTTTTACTCTTACCCCACATCGTAAGACGTAAGTCGTGATATACGTAAGCGAAATTACATGAACTATACAGTTAGGAACATTTGATTCATAGTACCAGATCAAATAGCCGTCCTATGTTGCTGTATCTAAGATGATATATGTATATGATCAACCTGATGTAGAAAATAACTATCCCCACAGAGAAATCAAAACCAAAAAAAGACGCTTTCTACACTCCTAGCCCCACACTAGGATTTTCTCCTGAGTCGTAGGTGCCATGGACACACAAAGACGAGTACACAAACCTAGAACAAAAATCTAAACTCATCATTCAGATGCCTGTCTGACCGGGGATCGAACCCGGGACCCACTGCGCGTTAAATCGGTACGGTAGCCGCTCGGCTACACGGGTCTTCAAAGTGCCATAAGAATAAAATACGGAAACATTTACGAAATAACATTGAATTTAGGACCACTACGAATATGTAATTCATACTATTCCCGGAGCGCTATGACATGAAGCTCTTCGAAAAAGGACTAAAAAGACCTATCGTTCAAAGCCAGCGATGCATTTGTGACTCCTTTGGTGTTGAAAATGTTCATAGACGTCGGTGACTACTTTCCATTAGATTGCCCGTCTGTGTTACAATTAGCTTGAAGTATATAAAAAAGTAATAGAAGTAGGAAATGAGAATTCCAAATTAGTACTCAAAACTAGCATCTATGGCCAAGATCAGCCAAAACACTAACTGGGGTCTATTACAGATGTCCATTGAAGGCAGGAGCTATTTTTTTTTGTTTTAGGGAGGTAATCTTTCAAAGATACACAGACTTTTGGGGGAAAACAGAATTATGTGAGATATTTACTCAATAAAACCCCCTCAGTGGTCACTTAACATAAAGTAAACGGAGTGTTCGTCTGTTACTTCTATATTTTTTAATATGTTTTTGAATTTCTTTTTGCCGTTATTTCGACACAGTTACATAGATCGTGGTCATGGCGAAATTTCGACGTTTCGTATCGTGTTTACCCGTAACATATTAAAATGTATAAATTCCGCGATAATATCAACTTCTGTATTATAAAATGGTTGCTCGTTAACCACAAAAGAACCAGGTCCTTCATACTACAACAATCTTCAGACAAAGGTACGTTGGTCAACCGTTGCTAGAGGCTTTTGTTGTTTCAAAGAAACTTGCACAAAGCCTTTAAGAGGCCTCAAAGTCAACCGCAAAATTCTTTTGTATAACAAAACATTTCTAAAACCAAACTTCAACAAAGCCAAAAACGAGGTGGAAAGCTTAAAACACTTCTGTAATTTAAAGCAAATTTTCAGAACTCGCCTCCAAAGCTCGGTGCCAACTTACAACTTAAGCTATGGTTTCACGGATTAAGAGTATCTAATAAGCTATGAATCGGACAGAAACAGTAAAGACCGTGTAGTGTCATGTCCGCCTAATAACAGCAGTTTTATGTGCTGTTGTTTTCTGGTCTCTGAAGGGTATGGTAAGGGAGACATACCTACTTATCATACTTATCCGAGGCATTTCAACTTCGTCTCCATAGTACTTACCATTTTGAGGTCCATGTGCTACAATGGCAAGATACTTTATACTTTACGTAGGGCAAGATACTGGAGTTATCTTTTATTGCTATGTAAAAAACAAATTGTTCAAAAAATATACAAACAAATAAAACTTTTTAACAAAAAATAGAAACCGACTTCCATGTCACCAAAAAGCAATAAAATAATTTAAATA
>DWNE01008894.1:0-11242 GCA_018249875.1 Cecropterus toxeus | reverse complement strand
CATAGTTTGTAAAATATTTAAGAATGAAATCGCCGTGCCGTCAAATTGACGGCGTTGGTCTTTCTAGTGTTAAAAATCAATAATATGCTAAACAGTAACAAAATTAGAACATGCATGATTTTTGCATAAAAGTATTACGAGCATATGGAGAAATAAAATAATTCTTCAGGTAACTATATACTTGTATACATTTATATTCTGAGCTTTTTCCCGCGGGTTTGCCCACTTGGAGACCACGATGAGAAGATCCTAGTGCTTGTCCATGCCATAAACTCTGTGTGCTAAATTTCGTCAAAATCCAATAATTAGTTTTTACGTGTCATTCACAAAATTAGTCATTACATGTAACATCGTTAAAACATAACAACAAAAAATCCGAAACAAAACGAATAACAAAATGATAATAATTTGTTTAAAACTTGATTATTACACATAGAAAAACCCTTCAATCACTCAGATAAACTCGTCCGCTGTCCGGATATTACATCGACCGGATGACCGAATGAAATGGGTCACGGGAAAACATATTCATTCGGAGATGTCTCTAGATTATGTATCACAAACTGAGAATGTCCTAACCCTCACTAGTCGATTTCGATAGTTCAATAATTCTTCTTTTTATTGAATCAATAATACTTTATAAAGATGACCAGGAGGTAAGAAGAGTGTAGTTTGACCGGGCAGGTACCACCGCCTCACTTATTTCGAGCGTGAAGAAATTCTTGCGTTTCACTGGAAAGGTGTGGTTGCCAGCACACTTATACATAGCAACGCACCTGTGATCAACTTCAGATAAAACCCCTGTTCTATATGAAGTTATTTACAGGTGTCCATGGGTTATTTCAATCAGATAGAGAAAATGGCCAGGACGCTGTCGAAAATGTCGATGCACAAGTACTAACTACAAGAGCATTAAATCTTGAATATATTTTGTTTTTTTTTTTTTTATACAAGATATTTGATTAATCGTAACTCCTTAATACTCCCCTTTAAATGTACGTTTCTAAAAATATCTTATAAACTACCTACACACATAAGTCAGAAAAGCAATTTTATAATAGTTTCCTATGTAATTTTGTTGTGGCGAATCCACATCAGACCTCCTGGTTTAAGGAAGGCAAAAATCAATACATGAGGCATCCTAACTAAGTCCTCGTAAGTCCATCCATTTTTATGACTACTGAAGCCTATAGGCGGTAGTGATTAATTACTATTAGGTGGACTGCGTAGCTATTCGCTACTTCAACTTCAAACTTCAACTTCAACTTTAAAAGCAACAAAAATCTATAAGTACAAACAATACAAATGGTTACAACTCATATAATTCGGTCAATAAAAAACACCGAGAAATATCTTCACAACTGTACTACTCGAACCGAGTATGAGCCATATCCGTGATAACTTTTCCCCTCGAGCGTACGCAATTTAAAAGAAAAAGCAATGGTGCCCTGTCCTTAAATAAAAAGTACAGGGCAAAGACTTTTGTCTGTCGGTACAGGAGTGGAGTGTCGGTGGTAGACATAAAAAATGTGAACCAATTTCACTCGGCGCCCGCAGACTGTCATGAATATTAACCATTTTGCGCCACCGGCATAGATTATGGAATCAAAAGGCAGAGGCGCTAGCTGAAACAACTTTCTGATTAATATTTACGCGTGATAGGAACTTTTATAATGAAATTGTTTGTTTATTTAACACTGGTACTAAACAAACATGTAATAAACAAATCATATTTATTTTAAATGACTTAACTTAAGTTCGATGACCCGCATGGCAGAACCGATCACCATACCGGATTGACACGCAAAGAGCTCCACCTCAGGTTCAATCCCCAGTCAAACAGACATCAAAATGATGAATTTAGATTTCTGTACTGGGTCTGGGTGTTTGTGTATTCAACACAAAATAAATCCTTGTGCGGAGCTATGCGTGTAAAAAACATTATTTATTTATAACGAAAAGGGTTTGATTCTGGTAGCACCATGGTAGGTATATAACGCAAAATTTCTTGCTGTTTCAACTGACTGATTTCAAATAGAAAGATATTCACTTTTGGGGTCGTTATAAAAAACATTATAACTAACGTATCGAACCTTGGATCTGTGTTAAATGTTAAATGTGTGCGAAATTGGATCTGTCTTAGTTGACACTCTTGATCAGCTTTTCGCAGAGAAGTTTTCACTGATGCGGTGCCTGGATTATATGGTAGCAGTATGGAAGAGTTTGGTAAGGTAATAAATCGTCAACTTTAGATAATTACTTTTAATGAACTTGGCGTTTGTAATTTATGACCATTTAACATCAGGCGATACACACGCGTAGGCAAGAAAACCACACAATAAACGACTAGTCTACAAACCCAAGGTATAGTCTATGAAAAAAACACCGTAACATAGTATGTCGGCGTCGATTGCAGCGCTTACGATCCTTCAGGGCCGTATTTCAGCTGAAAGTGCCGCGTTACAGATTACGTCCAATTTTCTCCGCCAGTACATTGAATATAGTACGGCGTGCCATTGACAGAGACGGAACTGTGCACCGCGACCTCGCGTAAACAATTTTATATCACAATATCTTGAGAACATTTGTCTTTGTACAAATATTGTTATGGTTTACACTTCGCGATAACGGCCATTCAGAATTTGATGCCTTTGTATTTCAAATATGCAGGTAATGTAGAATTTTGCCCCTGTAGTTCCGGACCATAAGGCCAGCCATATCAGCCTCTCGTGAGAGGCGACTAAAATAGGGCTCCTGCGGCTGCGGGTGGCAAGAGTGGGAACTCGAACAGCCCGACCAGCGACCCCGGGTAGGACGGCGGTATGTGTGGTCACAAACCGCCATAAATACCAGATGATGTGATGTTTAAGACGCCCGTCTTGGCAAATCCAACGGGGCAATACGCTCAGAGGTCTCTGGTTAAGTTTTTTTGGAGATTCCGTAGTTTTTTCGCAGTGCCCAAGACGGCCACCAAGGAGGTTTTAGTGGATTAAAGTCCCACATTTATAAATAACTTGGCGTCGCGTGATGTAGTTCCTGTGTTTCGGTGGAAGGGTGAGGACTACTAAGTTCTACGCATATGTTACTGTTCACATATAAATTCAATTATTATCTGACATTCTTACGTTTGCTTATTTACATACTTTCGTTTAGGCATTATGAAGGTCGTGTAATATTACCTAATATTATGCACTTGAGAGTTTCATTAAGCAAAATATATGCAGTGTCATACGAGTAGATTATTCTATAAACATGTAGATGTATGTGTGTGGCGTTTCATTGTCTACGTATTACAATACGCAAATTGAAAGCACGACAACACGAATACGCATAAATCGTGAATACGTTTACATAGAAATCTGTATCGCGTTTCAAATTGCACGGCCATTGTTAAAAAGAACGCGTATATTTCTATTTTTTTAATTGTCGAAGCAAACAGCGTGCATGGCAATTATGATATACCAGCTTATACCCGCGGTTTCGCTCGCCGGTCACGTTATCCACAAATAATTAGTAATTAATCCTATATGTGATTTCGGGTCATAAACTAAAGTTCAGCAAATTCTGTCAAAATCTGTCAGCAAATCTGTCCTAGTTTTTGCGTGAAATTGTAACAAACACACTTTCTTTAAATTATTAGTAAGATTCTTCAGCAAATAAGTTTGACCTATTTGAGGTAAGCCATAAATATTTATCATTTTCTTATGAATATGTTGCAAAGCCTCGTGTAAACGAAAGTTCTCTTATCACATTATTCAAAAGAATAAATTCAGTACGGTTCGACAACCTTCCTTTACGATTCTGCCCTAAGTCCTTATTATACTTACATAAAGCGACAATGTTACATACAACTAATTGTAAGTGTAATTTATTCAACCGATTATAACTATTTTCGACCTAAACATTGAAATCAGGAGAGCATTAAATCGTGTTACAAGTACTATCTCCAGCCTTTACTTCTCAACTTCTCAAAACCTCAGATAAATTCCCAAAAATATAAAACTATCATTTCCTGCACTGAATCAATGACCAACGGCGAACTAATCACCTAAAAGCCCTTTCCGATCGTAAACAAACCCGAACACCCAATAAATTTGCACATGTAGTAACATTCAATTTTTAATTCACTCCCACAAGACGTCCGTCCCGCTCGACAGTTCAAGCATATCTGATGTTTTCGGGTCGTCGAAGTGACCGCGACGCTTAGTTATGCCACCTACCCTCATTTATCGACCAGAGGGTTTTAAATTGAAGGTGCTGTATATATTAATGTGTAGCGATGTAAGTAACGACGTATCTATGTGTTTCGCAAAGTGTTTCTAGTTGCATTGAAAATAAATCTGCTTACTTACTTAATGTCTGTTTGGCAACAAATATTAAGTAGCCTTTTTTTAAATTGTTGCGTAACCATATATTACGAATTTAGATAGGTAAATCTTTTATAGAAGTAACAAATGAGCACGCAGTCTTTCTTGACTTTGACCACGGCCACAAGGCCCGCAGGACTTTGGTACAGCAATGCTTAAGAATACCTTAGCGATAAGGTACTGTAATTGCTTGATTACTACTACCATGCTACCATATTAGGTAATAGGCAATAAACGACTTTTTACATTTATGAAAAACAAAGAATTGCCTTTTGGATAACAAGGTACAATCAAGTATTGTTCGAATTTATTATACAAGTATCACAGTAAATACGCTACGAAGTACAACCCTAAACTTCAGTCACTTTTGGAAATTGCAAAAAAGATACCGTGAACCCTGATTTTATTATCAAAACTAATCCAAACGGACGTGTGGGCCACGTATTAAAATTCCCACCATATGCGGCCTGCCGAAACATTATTCAACGCCACGTCTCGAAGAGAAGGCGCGTAAGTAAAACTGGATGATTTCTCAAAGGGATGTTTGTCAGGGCGCCGGCAACGCACGAGTTCACTTTTTGACCGGGATACCTTCGCGACGTGACGCGAATGATGAGGGCTGGTCCAAATCATAAACGCACAAACCATTGTTTTACAGTGTTGTAACGAGGAGATGCTTTATATGACGCTAATCACCATGTCTACATCGCTACTCGCTTCTAGAATTTTCTACTGTGTCGTGGGTGCTTTTAACACATACAAAGATAAATACTCAAACGGCCAGTCCCAGAACAGTCATTTCGACATGTGTGTCAGATTCATGAGTCTTCTCTATTCATTTATTATGTAATAAAACAGAATTACTTGTTATACAATATTTCTTTTGGTTTGGCTTCGATCCTATAGGAATCCTGAACAATATTGATTGCCATCCCCGCAAAGATAATCACGAGCAATAAAGTACTTGTAGCTATTATACATATTTTTATGCTTTTATTTATCTTACATATATGTACTTTAAATTAATTACAATTAAAGGAAATGGAAAAACGTTTAGATATATTTGAAATTGTCACTTATACTTCACCTTAACTTAGAATAGCGCGTGTGTCAGTGATCGATTTTGTAGAGCCTTGAAATCAGAAGGAAACAATTACATTGAAAATTATTTAAGTTACAATACAATTAACTCCATAAGCGTGCATAATTCTACCTTAACAACAACTTAACCGGTAATTCGCGAATCCACTTACACCATACGCCATGAAAGGGAAGCCGGTATGTTTTTTCGGCCCGATGATTTTCAGGCAGATCTCTTGTTGATCTGAGAACGCCGAATTTTGGCCGGTACGTGCTCAAATTGCGTAATATTCGGGTTATGCCAGTTTGATATGTGCCTATATTGTTAACATGGCTCTTGCGGCCAGCAGGTATTTGTTCCGTGCTATTTACATAGGATGGGAAATACGTAAGCGGGCTCTTTGATTTTGTGCAATACGGGTTTTTGGCTATATTTGAACTAAGCGATTTGAACTGAGCTATCATTGTAGTGATTTTTCACGATTTAACAGGCGGTAGATTACCAGTGTACTTCGACTGGACAGGTACCATCGCGACACCTATATCTATAGCCCTACCACTTAGTTACTAATACTTTTCCATTCTATCGTTGCAAAAGTATGCAGTGCCCTTTGCATGAATTTATTACTTCACCAAAACAATGATTGTTTTCCACCATACTTTATAATGTTACCTTTACGTTTTGAACCAGACTTAGCAATATACTTGGCAAGGATGAGTTAAATCGTAAACAATTATTATTTGGGGAAACGTAATAAACTCGTACTAAGAGCGCAGTATACATGATGGTAACTGACCACTAAAGCCTTAAAACTCCTGAGACCTAATTGAGATTGGCAAGAAGTGCATTGACAACCCTTAAGACTAAGGTGAAGTTCTTCGTATAATTAATACTACCTTAATTTACATACGATATAAATTATTCGGCTACGTTCGTATTAGCAATATGAACTGTTTTAAATGATTTTGAAAAACAAGAATCATAGTTCGTAATTAGGTACATGACGCTTTACAATAAACAACATTATATACCATAAAAATAAACAAAAACCTAGATTAAAACGTAACTTCTTTTCGGAAAAAAATATAATTCCAACAAAGAAGAAAATAATATTGTAAATAAGAAAAGTTTAGGCGTTATCCAGTTATAATCAAAATTAATTGTTTCGAAATTGTACCTTGCTTACGCTAAAGAAAATTTTTGGGTGCCCTAATTTAAGTAGGTTAAATGGAGATTAATTTTAGTTTGCGAAATGAAATGAAAATTGGATTATTTTTTGAATAGGTGTCTAAGCAAATATACTTTATTCAGTAGCTAAAGAGAATGATTTAAACCGATCATGGCATTACCTTTCTCAACGAACGTGAAAACATTCCGTCAATGTGACGATAACCTATTTCTCAGGCAGTAAAAATTTAGTTCAAACACTTTTCATTGCCACAGTCTACAAAAACCTTTTCAAACGAATTATCCTACTGCATTTCTTTGATTATATTCGTACGTGTAAGCTCATACTGTGGTTGAAGAGGCAGGTATTCTTGCGTTTTATCGAGAGCCCTATTATTTTCCTTAAGGTCCAATTTTATGGTACATTGGTGATTTACGATATTGTTGGTTAGTTTTAGAGGTAGATCTTTTCAGCATTGTTTCTTATATTTACTAGGGTTTCAAAAACTTGAGATTGTTGATTTTAGGTAAATGAATAATAGAATAGGACTTGAATAAAATTGATACTTGGATGGACCACGCGGTTCATGATTGATTAAGATTTCAATTTCACATAGATAAGGAGTTGTTCATTAGTCATGTGATGATTTTTTAAGCATTTTTACCCCCTCCTCCTTGGTTACGCTTTATTTTGGTTGGTTTGTCTTTTAACATTTTTTGATTTTCGGTTTACAAGTCACGCGATGAAAAAGTAAGTACTCGATATAATATTTCGTGATTTTTGACGAACCCCCTACCCCTTTCGAGCCTTAATTAATAATATTTCATTTGCATGCCGTTTATTACTGGTCTTCAATAACAACGGCATTTTCCTGTATAGGTAACATAACAACCCTCATTAGAGGAAGCTCTAACCTCCCCTGTCCAGCATAGGACCTCAAAAGGCTATTGCATGGAACTAAATTTTTTCAGTTCACAATTATTATAATGCAACCATGATAAAGGTTATACAGCCATTGTTTCCACACTTCCATAACCCGTCAACTCTTGCCTTATCTTGTTCTGTTGTATGATGGTCCCAAGACGCAGAGTGATATACCGCTCGTTGTTGGAACGACCGCGATTATGATTTTATGCGACCTTTGAACGATTCTGTGTTCCTGGTACTTCTTCAATAAAGTTGATACTGCATATTGTTATTTCCTAGGTATCCTATCCCATAGCTATTAGGTATTAAGAGACACAGCTCAGAGGCGCTTTTGTGGCCAAATGTCGACTATTCACGATCGCGACCAGTACGAGTTTATTACGTTTCCAAGTATGTTTTCACTTATAGATTATACTAGCTGAAGTACCCTTCCTTCGCTACGTGACAAAAAAAATGGTTTTACTCGCTAATCGTTGGAGTTACATAAATACGTTATACGGATCTTCCGGACAACATATAAAATGTTATCCTCGTATCGTATAGGTATGCGTTCAAAAGTTTGCTGTGTTTTTGCGTTATCTTTTTATTTGAAATGGAAATATGCAGGTCCGAAACCAAAGGTGTAGTAACGTCTATAAAATAAGCAAGGTCGCAATCTTTAAATAGCGAAAATATCAGAATCTAAAATAGCCTGTAGAATGACCAGTTAAATAAGCTTCATCCATGGAAATTTCATGCAAATCGGACCAGTGGTTCTTGCGTGATTAACACACAGGCACACGGCATTAATTTTTATATATTAGTATAGATTGGCTTTCAATTAGATTCCCATGCACTTCTGAATTTTGTTATCCTGTATTATAAATTAGTTTTCCCATCTTTAGCGACAAAGGAAATCATAATGTCCTTGAGAGTGCTCTTAAAACAAGTCTACCAATCCACACTTAGGAAGGTGGACTTTTAGCCTAAGCCCTTCACATCTAGACACGAACCCTTAAGTAAAATAACAATTGTGATTTTTATCACCAATATTGGTACGTACATTTTTAACAGTATAATATTCATTTGTATTTTTTATCGGATTATAGTAGCAAACGAGTATGCCGTCCACCTGATGGTAAGTGGTTACTGCCGCCCATGGACATCTATAAACAGCTTCATATAGAACAGGGGTTATATTTAAAGTCGGTCACTGATGCGTTGCCACACCCGAAGACTAAGATCGCCTTATATATATGTCTAATAAGAATCACATTTTTACTTTTATAGAAATACTTGGCTAAAGTAAATAGGCAGTTGTAGGCGCCACTTAACCTTCGCCATTTCATTTACATAAAAAGTCAGTATTATCGTTTGGTGTACCATGAATTGTGCCCAAAGGGGCAGTGCTTCGCTCGCGGAATCACCGCGTTTATGATTTTATGGTTCATCCTATTCACACCTCACAACATCAACATTGACTCTACTTCTTTATGTAAATGACAAATCCAAAGTTTGCTTAAGGAGTTAGAAGAAGGTTAATGTAGTGTCATATGGATACTTAAAAAGGAATTGGTTGTCAGTAAATCGGGTTTCCAAACTAGTTTTACGTGATAACGTCATAATTAACATTGATGAAAAATTCCTTAATGAATTGAATTGAAGTATTCTCAATGAATTATCATTATTATATATAATACAAAGACGAAGTTAATTTAAAAATAATTATAATATTTCCATAAATTAACATTTATTTACTCTCGTTAATTGAAATATTTTCAGCGCTCTCGCTTACATCTCGCTCAGGCGCAGGCGAAACGTGACATTATTTCGTGCGTGCAGCCGTTGTTCATCGATTTGTAAGACGTTGTCAAGTCAAAAAATAATAAATTATACGTAGGGTAGATAGATAAGTCTATCACTAAAGCTTGTCAACGGTTCCTCCCCGCCACCGCAGTTTAGCCGTGACCACGATCCATGCAACTACGTAGAAATATCGAAAACGAAGAAATTTAAAAAACGCATGTCGTAAATAATACACAGATTAATTAAAATACATACGAGTATATTAAATGGTTCAATTACGCGATAATATTAATTAAAAGCATATAATTATCTCCTCCTAGAATTCTTTGCATGCATATATCATCATCATCTCATTTATGCCACTGCTATGATATGAGTTTTTCGATCATCAGTTTCAGATAGGACAAATATTTCTAAGGCCTCATTACAGACTGCCTGTATCTCGCGGTTTTCCCCGCATTTAAAAAAGGTAACATAAAAAATCGTGATAACTATTGATAGAGTTGATGGATTTTAATAAAATCAAAACTAATAAGCAAAGGACGATAAATATAAATAAATTAATTTTGTATAAAAGTAGTTTTGATTGGATGTAATTTAATACAAACAGAAGAAAATAAAAAATGCAAGTTATTATTTATCATCTGTCCTTCAAAATATTTTTTGCAAATATTTTGCACTAAGTAATTCAACATTAAGGAGGCTGCATGTTTATTTTCATTACAGGTCCTTAACCCAACGCTATAATGTAGCCTTATACATATAACACGGGATACAAATAATTATTAACAACAAAACAATTATAGGTAACAAATGATAAATAATATTAATTTTGCGAATTCACCCAACTTTAATTACATCTAGCTTAATTTTTTTAAATAAAAACGTATCCCACCTTAAATTTAAGCTGTAACGGCTATGTGTTTAATTTAAATAAATAAACCGTTACAAGTAGAATAAACATACTGACAAATATACGGACACAAAGATTAATTACATCTTTCTATATTTTACAAACGAAATCCCGAAAAGACAATTTATAATGTTTATTTCAAGTAGGTATATAAGGATAAGTATATAAGTACTAATGTAACGGGGATGAACGTAAGGGTTGAAGTATTTTATGTCTTTCCCAGCTTAAGCTCCTAAGGGCGTTCTGTTTACAAATGGGGCGAAATATTGTTTATGATCCGAGTAATCGCGTTTGTCCTGTAAATTATGTCTTCTTTGTAAATATTTTCGGGTTTTAACGATAAATATTTACGTGTGAAAGTCTACTATGAAGTAGACATGTTTTTATTGATATGAAACATCTATCATCGTCAAACCATTATTGTCACACTGCTGGGCAAGGGTCTTCTCTCAGATTGAGAGAGTTTTTGGCCTTAGTCCACCGCGCTGACCAAGTGCGAATTGGTAGACTTCACACACCTTTGAGAACTCTTTTTTTAGAGGGCCCTCAGATATGCAGGTTTCCTCACAATGTTTTCCTTCACCGTAAAGCAGTGATAATTAAATTATAATTTGCACATAATTTTAGAAAAATCAGTGGTGGCCTGGGATTCAAACCTCGGACCCTCAATTGAGAGGCCGAGTCTTAACCATTGCGCTATTACTGCTTAAACACTGCTGAAACTTCCCAATCTAGCCATCTTTATTACTCTCTAAATCGCAGATTCAACGTTTACCCACTGACACTCATAAATTAAATTACAGTAAAACTGAAAATCTAATTTATTAACTATAGATATAAAATTATACAAAATAATTACTATCTACTACTAAGAAACGGCAACAAATTAGTTAACGATGGTACACAATCTTACACACACACACACACACACATTCACTCACACACGCACATTCAAACATCACAAACGCACAGTGCCTATATCAAACTTTGTTATTGTTTTC
>DWNE01008893.1:0-11242 GCA_018249875.1 Cecropterus toxeus | reverse complement strand
TGCACATGCGTTGCTACTCCGGAACGCTAAGAAGGTCGCCTCCTATGAAAGTGAGCCGGCGACCACAACCTTCCACCGAAACGCAACTGCTTCATGCAAGAATTTCTTGCACTGGCTTGGTGGTACTTCCCGGTCGACCTATATTTTTTCTACCACCTGATACATGTTATGTATTTTATAATGATGGACGAAATATATAGTAGCAATGATAGTTTTTAGTAAACGTAATATTCATGTAATGGGGGCACCGTTTATTTTTTAAAGTTACATGTTTTTAAGCGCGACTGAAAAAATACGCAAATTACAATGACATTTTAATTAGCACTTAAAACGTCACACAAAAATGGCACGTTCAACGACCTTTGATATTCTCGTTATACATACCCAAAAATACAGACAGATTATTTACCCCATCATTTTTAATTTGTTAACTTATTTTACTGTTAATTATTCTATTTTTTATTTTAATACATACTTATTGTTATTACGTTGATATAAAATAAAAAAAATAACAATATAAATTAAAAACAATAATAATTTAGTACTAGCTACCTTTTAAATTTTATAAGTTAGGTGGTAAACAAACTGTATAAATATATAGGTTAATTACTCAATATCATAAGTTATAAATAATTTATCATATCATATTATATTATTATACATTGATTTTTATCCTTTACAACATTGTTAAATTGAAACTACGGTATACGGTATACTTCTTAGTCGGTAGCGGTAATTACTCAAAACCATAAGCATTTAATAATTTATTGCATCTAAGATTATCAGATAGAGTCACGGTAGGCGTACCGTTTAATTTACTGTAAAACGTGTTAATTGCTCAATGGATGGTTGGTTTAATTTGTTAACCTAAGTGATGGGCGGTTTATTTTTGTTAACGGTGAACGACGGGCTGTTTAATTTGTTCACGTTAAACGGCGCTTATGTTAATTGGGGAAGTGCGCCTCAATGAATACGAAATGTGTAAGCTCTGATAGTTATCTTAGAAATAATGATAGTGTTTTTTGTTTGTTGATAGCAAAATATACTGGTTTCATTAATAGCAATTTATAATAATAATAATTTACATATGTAATTATTAAAATTTTTAGATATAACATTAGGTAGTGATACTCTTTTTGGTGTATAACTGAATTTATGACGATACACAAATAGACGATTTACACATTAAAAAAAATTATAACTTTAAATATTTTTCGTTAATTATTGTCAATATTTTTGCGAAATAAATTGCACTACTTATTCATATTTTTGCGTAAAGCACGTAATGTTTGAATATTAATAAAATAAAAATGTGAGAAAAATTCTCTGTGTAATGTAATGTGAGAAAAATTCTCTTTTATCACCTTTGCATAAAAAACCTTTTCCAATTGAAGAATCCTAGAAGCATTTGAACTGTTTTGGTACATACCTAGTTGGAAAAAAGTGACAATTCATTTATTTGTCTTTTTAAAAGTCCTTATTTAAGAATACGCCATAATTTAAATACATTCCAAGGTCCGAAATCATCTCCTCTAACCTAATCTCTAAAATTATATCATCTTTAAGGCCGATCTATTCTTGGTTCATAACAGATGTCCATTACCAATGACCAATTACTGTCAGGTGGGCAGCATATATTCCCTCTTACACCAATTATAATGCAACAAAAACTCCACCCATCAGTATTAAGACAGAGATATTTATCTAGAGTTATAAGCCACTAAACGTTCATTACACGGCAATTAAGCACTACATACTCGTAATCAAATGCACCCTTATGTTAATTGAAAACTATCAGTTAGCGTAAACTGTAATCTATTTGCTTAGTGTTGGACATGACTTCAAATTGATACACATTAACACATTGATAGCATCTGACATGGAGATACCGTAAATGTGCTCGTTTGTAAAAGGTGAGCGCGATTGATATAAACTTACTTACTGTAGAATACTTCTATTTATTTTTTTATAAATATTAAGTAGCAAACGAGCAAGCAGCCCACCAGCTGGTAAGTGGTTACTGCCGCCCATGGACATTTGTAAGCAACTTCATATAGAACAGGGCTTCTATATGAAGTCGACCACTGATGCGTTGCTACTCCCGAGGACTGAGATGGTCGCTTCATATAAAAGTGAGCCGACAACCGCACCCTTCCACCGAAACGCAAGAACTGCTTCACGCTAGAAATAGGTGTGGCGGTGGTACTTTCTAGGTCGAACTACATTGGTTCTACCACCTGGCTTCCTGATGGAAAGTAGTCACTGTCTATGAACATTTGCAATACCCGTGCAGTTGCCAATGCATCGCCGGCTTTGAAGGAGAGCAATTTTTGCATCTTTCTTAAAGAGCCCTATGTCGTATTGATGTTGCACTGAAAGACGCTGCTGCTCTGCGCTGTATTTGATTCCTCAGTCGTCTTCAACGATATCCACGGAAAGAAAACAAGTGTAGCCAGACCGACACCAGACGGCACGACACCCATTCATATTAATTAAATAATTCATTTACACTTGATAATGATAACGCGTTATAATTTAATAAAACTCAACTCACAACTACATGCGTACTCGTTGAAATAAATTGGCGTTTACAACATTGAATTCGTACATGTGAATGAAATAGTAGTGATGTAAGTTTCATTCATAAGAACCGGAAGATTTAATGAATGCGTGGGAATACGCATTGTGTGATAATTTTGTAGTGGGTTGGGGTGGGCATGTGAGATGGGCATATTGTACATGAGTAGTATATATTAACGCAATATGTCGCCATTTGTACAGTAAAGTGTTGGCAACCCTAAAAAGTAACATTTCGACACCGGATAGTTGAACAATATTTAAAAAATAATAAAGCTTAGCGACCGCAGTTTGTAAATTGCATACAAAATATGGCCGGAATAGAGTTCTTAACAGTTGGAAAACTTCGCCAACTGTCATTTTTCAACTAATCTCTTATTAGTTGTAGGCGACAGTTATCACCTCCTCGGTCGTCATAAAATAAAAATATTTCAATACTGAAAACATTTTAAAGTAGGTAGATAAACTATATTTAACGTGAACGTAATAGCTGTTTACATACTCAACCAAAATTAAAATATATACTCTCCTCGCAGTGTAGTGGTGTAAGTCTCGTGTTTTAAGCAGATTTTCGTCCATTAGCCATCTCAGACATTTTAACGGTGCCATTTGCCAGCGGCAAGTCAGTAGCTGAGTGCTTTAAACTATTAAATAAATTATTCGCCTTGCTCCCAGAACATTGTCGGGGAACTTGTACCAAGTTCGAAAATTTAAGATGGTAGGCTGTCGGGGTTTATAAGACCATCGTCGTTCTCAAATGGTTTACAATTCTGTTTATTGTTATTTCGTAATAATACGAATTTCAAGAACGCACTTTTCCGTCAGAACAAGTGTATAATTGACCTAATAATAATGTGCAAGTTCATTCATATCTTATTTGCTAACTTATTTGTGACCTCTGAAATAAGGACCTTTTTTGTTTGTTTCACAAATTTTCTAACTTAAACGCAGAGACCAAGAGTTTTTAGTAGCCTACCTATGTAACAGATTTTATCGTTTACTATACTGACGCAACTGCAATTTATAAAGGATAGTTTTGCATTATTGAAAATTTATCTACATTTACATGTATAAACCATTTTGATAGTCCCTATATGAGAATGCACAAAAGCAATGGTTATATGACAAACCCATGACGGACAAGGCAATGCATCTCATATTTATGTTGAACAATGAGTACAGTGGGCCTCAATAAATAGGACATCACACGCGAAAATATTTCAAATGATGTGGTGTGCTGGATATATTCGGGAGATACATTTTTGTGTCTGCTATGTAAGTTATCGTTATATATCTCTAAGTTCGTATATAAAGCGAAAGCAATATCAATAATATTATAGTTCTTATCAATATCCATACCTACAAGAAATGAAATTGAGTTTTATTTACTTTAACCTAACGATGAGACAGAAGGTCTGCTTGATGGCAAGTAGTCACCGTGTCCTATGGACATTTGCAACTCCAGGGGAATCGCGAAAGCATCTCCTGCTTTGAAGAACAGCTCTTTTCGCGTCAAATAATATATTTATTAGTTATAGTCTGATTTCTCGACCGGAGATCAAATTAATACGGTACTTTGACCAGCAGATCCTTATATTTCTTAACTATATCTCTAAATATTCGACGTTCATATACGTAAATGAACAAATCAAGATTTTTCAAACTGGTAAAATCAACACTAAATAGTATATTAATTTTATTTGCTTAAACTTTAACCTTAAAAGGTCGCAGCGCTCAATTTACTTAACTAAGCCGAGTGCTCGACTCCAACTGCCAACAATTAGGATAACAATACTGGTGGTAACGTGAGACGGTTGCCGAGTATTGTATTATGTTTCTGAATCTTCCGCCCGCTTATTATGAGTAACAAACATTTTCTGCGCTCGATTTTCATTGAGAAATGTAACGTAAATATATTTGTTATGTGCGAATTTTGTATTGTAGTTGTATTTCAAGTTTATTTTTGTTTGAATGTTGGGACGTCTTATGATACGGGTCTCTCATGTGCTACGGCTTCGTTGTAATAAGGGCGGTCGGCGAGGAATTTTGGACCTGGAGCAGTCCGCTCTTTACTCGGGCAATTTTAACATTATACATAATACTACAATATAAGTAAAAACATTGTAATATAATGTACAAATGTAAAATATATTTATCGTCACCATTATTTATTGTAGGATTCTTTTTATGAGCATCGAGTAGAATTAACGGTGTCAGTTATACAGTAATTTTTGAAATAGCATCACTTTGTCCATTCCCGTGAGTGTCGTAGGAAGCGGTAAAGGGATAACGTCCAGAAGATGTGCAGCAGCTTCTTCCTGTGTAACATCAACACCCACTGCGGTCACCAACACGCATGCCACTCGCTGTGACTACTGGCAATAACCTCTATCAGGGGTAGTGCTTCCAGATGCACTGTAATTACAGTACATTTACTGTATTTTTAACTTAAATTGTATTTTAATAACTTGCTTTATTTTTGATCGAGGTATGACCTTTGCGTCGTCGCATTGCACAGAAAATTGTCATTTACTTTGATTTCGACAAAATACTATATTTTTAATAGGAAACACTGTAATTTTATAATCACGATCTTGTACTATAATTCTATAATCACAATAATGTCTCATATTGCACTGAAAAAGCAATGTGCTAATATTATGGTAGGACACTTTATGCTGCGTTTCAGACAGACGGACAGCGGAATCCTAGTAATAGTTCCCGTTTTTACCCTTTGGATACGGAACCCCAAAGAAAAAAAATTCATAAACGATTAGATATATTTCATACTAGCTGTGCCCCACGATTTTACTTGCTGCTACAAACAGAAAAAAAACATATCGGGAGCCTATAGCCTTCCTCAATAAATAGACTATAAAACAGAAAAAAATCAATTTGAACCTGTAATTCCTGAGATTAGTGCGTTCAACCAAACAAACTCTTCTGCTATACATATAATATTAGTATAGATATCACAAAATTACTGACATAGCGTTGAACCGTATAAACGCGACTATTATTAAAATCAATTACTTATCTTCGAGGGTCATCGCAGTTCGATTTCCATTTTCGATAATTGAGTCAGTTGTGAATGGACTAAAATAAATAATTTAACAGGATTGAAATAGGAAATCGAATCCCCGTTAGCAGATTTTATGTGTTCTTGGTAACAACTGGCGGAGTTAAATACGACATCGCTTGCAAATAGATTGAAGGTTGTGTGCGATTATTTTAACTTGGCAGTATTATAATTAAGTGTGTACATTTAATTGTTTTTGACTTTTTCTGTTTTTATGTTTTAGTAGAAAAAAATAATAATTTTCATAGTTTTTGGTTCGTTTAAAATTGCTTATTCGTACTGTCAAGTTATATTATTCTCAAGAAAAAATTGTAAATGTTTATAACCTTGACCTGTAGGCCATTTTACTCCATAATTGGTTTTGGCAGATGTTCGTTAAGCTTCGTTAGTTACCTAACGAAGTGCTAAGTACTTACTCCGGCGTCGATGAATTATAAAGTCAATAAATCTTAGTTTTCGACGGCTCAGAAAGTTAAAGTTTAACAAGAACAATATTGGAGGATTTGGCAGAAACCATATTATTAATCTTGTAGCAACGCTTTTGTTAGGCCCGTTAAGGTCTGACCCAACGGTACCCAACTACCCATCTTCTATATTGAGATCGGATGGATAGCGTTATTAAATTAAGTGTTATTTACATACGAAGTAGTAAGCAGCGATGTTGTGTATATGAAATTTCGTTGATCAGATACGGATATAGGAGTAATATTATACGGGTTACGGATATGTAATTATTTCGGATTATCCGTTAGTTACGGGTAGTTTCAGTTGCGGATATTATATTTTTAAGGAAGGACGTAAAACACAAATTGGTAATAATTAAGTTTTATTTCAACGTTATCATTTTTTATTTTGGATATCCAATAGTTACGGATACGGAGCTCCGTAATACCTACCTCATTGGTTCAAAGTGTATATGTACCTTTTACTGTACATGAACAAAGCGGGCGGAGCCGCGGGTAAAAGCTAGTAAGGCAAAATAAAGTCTAGTCAAAATAAAATCGTATTAGGCCCTTTTTCCGGAATTTTGAATTCTGATTAATTGAGACTATCACTGTCTTGTGCGTACAACCCGTTCGCAAATTTTGCCGCTGTCGATGTGACGTCATCCATGTAGTAGCGTCAGCAAATAAAACAAGTTTGAAAAAAATATATTTATTTTTTGTAACGAATTAGATACATTTTTTTATTATAAAATCAATAAAATTATCCTTTTTTCACATATTACGGCGTTATGAATGAACAGTTATTTTTTCATATTAAAAACGTCATAATCTTTAACTCCATCCATCGACATCCATCGACTCCATCTAACGACAATCACTTCAAGTCTCTTCTTTACCCATAGTTCTAATAAAGAAAATTAAACAAACAAATATTGCGAAAACTGAGCAACATTCGGTTGTAGCATAAGTAATAATTTCACTCGTTTATGGCGATTACGTTCCCTTCGATACTTTTAGCATATTTAAGGGCCACTGAGAGGTGCGGTAAAGGGGGGAACTTAGCGCGGACAGGTACTAAGTATAGGGTTGCTAGTCGCGCAATTCAAATAGCATACAGTAAACGAACATATTACTCTTATGGACAACTGACTATTCGTTTTGTTTTTATTTATACGACGACAATGTTTTTGTTTACTTGTGTCCAGTTTGCGTTATCTTGTTGTTTGGAGTGTCCGCATTTTTGTATTTTTTTTCTATTTCCTGTTTACTTATGTTTTCCTTTGCTTGCTTATTTCAAGTGTTGAACATCTTTAAGTGTTTTGAAGATGGTTTTGATGTGAAACATCTACAGGCATAGATAGACTTGATAGTTAACGTGGCGATGCTTGCCTTTATTTATTTTAACGCCACCTGTTATACTTTAGTAATGAACAAAACTAAGCGGGCTACGGTGTTAGTTCGACTTAGTGCAGGGTACTGTTCGTAGATGGCGTTATTTCCATTATGCTATATACTGATATCCTGTCGCAATCTTATATTTTATGCGTATTACTTACACGAACACGATGATTCACATCTGTGACAGCTATTTTTTATATTCATCATATATTTTACAGCAATTTGAAGGTGGTGGTAAGGATGCTACAACTGCTAGCATCAATATTACAACTATTGCCTATTATGCTAGCAACGAATATTACAAGAAAAAAATAAGTGATTGAAATTAACTACTGCAATTGATTTGATACTTTTAAATTGTCACAATGTTTTTATTTCTACAGGTGCTATAATAACAAATAACGCTTTCTAAACTCAAAACAAGCATTTTTCCTGTGTCGTGGGTGCCATAGACACAAACATTCAGGTTCAGAACAGAAATCTAAATTCTTTATTCAAATGTCTATCTGGCAATCGAACCGAGAACCCGCCCACTGCGTGTCAGACCGGTATAGCGACCGCTCCGCCGCGGGTCTTCGTGGAATACTTAAAATAAATAAGTTAATAATTTAATATCCAATCTTACTAATATTATAATTTGGCACACATGTAGTTATTAATAAATAACATTTAACCTATATTTTTCTCTTCTTTCCAGGTACGTCCAATAGTCATTCTTCAAGCATCCCGTTTAATTCGTGCGATCTCGAGGTAACATTTCCGAGTACTGTGTATGTCTACGTATCTTGTTTAGTTGAAGCTTATACATTATGCTTACAATATAAGCCTATATTCACAGGTCTACCACTATAAATGGCCATTCCATTTGTAATTTAGTTCACTTTAAATATTTCTCTAGTGGCAGTAAAAATAAATAAATACGATTTTAATCAAGCCTTAAAAGTTTAGTTCTCGATGAGTTCAATATTAAGTGGGTAATTCTGTTAATTATTTTAGCAAAACATTGAATTTGTGTTGAATTTCAATTTTATCCTCGAATAGTACCAATTGGTTATTGCCTTATTGGCAATAGTAATTGGTACTATTCTTGGAAAGGCAGCCTGGTCGTTATAACGAAGAATATCTACGAGTAAATCAATATTTGAAAATCGTCTTTGATTTTTGGAAAGTATCTGCGATCTTATGCCAATGTCAAGCGACACTTCATTGATCATAAGATGGAATGATTTTTATTGATATAAAGCGGTTTGAGTCGGTGTGAGAGTGCTCCTCTCAGTAGATCTTTTGTGTGAAAACATCAGCGATATAGCTAGTTATTCTAACAATTTAATAACCTCTTGCTTCGTCAATATTATCTTTACCCGACACCGTCAGAAAGAGGTTTACTGTTTTTGTGCGTATGTTTGGATGTGTGTGTCTATTTCATTAATTACCTGTAAAGACTAACGCTGTACGTTGCAGAGTATGAAGAAATTCTCTTTCTGCTGGTTCTTAAAGCAACCCCCATGTGGAAATTCTCTTGGAATGCCTCAGTGTACAACACATTCCATAACGTGCACGTGCGCGCATATTGCAAGAAATGAGCTATGTATAATGCATACTAGTATGTTTAAGACGTGGAAGAAAATATTTTCAATTTCATTACGGACTCTTAGTTTGGTACGTGCCTGGTATATGCAAAAAATGCGTCTTTCATACATATAATAATGTAATAGTACGTTACTAGAAATTAGTGCATGTGAAGTATATTTTCAATATTATAGAGCGAAAGTTTGTTAATCTTTCACGCAAAAACTACTAGTCGGATTCCGCAAAAAAGTGTCTCGCTGATGGATTCCGCGCCATTATCTAAAAAGGCAAAAGACACGTTTGGTGTACATGGGCCCTTTTTTAAATAATTTATTTCTGTTTTTAGTCTTTATTATTAAAGCGGCAACAGAAATGTATATGTGAAAATTTCAACTGTCTAGCTATCACGGTTCATGAGATACAGTCTGGTGACAGACAGACGCACAGTGGAGACTTAGTAATAGAGTTCGGCTTTTACCCTTTGGGCATGGAACCGTTAAATCCTACGCCACGCTGCAAATTTTCAAAAAAGTATTTTTTAGCCCCGTGCCATTGGTTAAGCGCGAGATGGGGGCTAATTGTAATTAATCGCGGGTTCGCCGACATCGTCCGTCACCGCTCCGCCGGCCGGTGATTAGCGCTCGTTTGTTGGCGTTTTGTCTACTGTTCTCGTTTTTGTAGCGAGCGTGGATAGAGATAGATTATCCCGGGGAACGGCTTCGGTCACGCGTTTTGGTGGAGATGATTCGATATGTCGGCAACGACAGGTTCTGCTGTTAAAAGAGTTGATTACAAGTGACTACGGACGGTAATGGTCTTGTAACATTATTTGGATATGTTATATGTCCTTGAGCTGGTATGATTTCATCTCAAAATTTAAAAAATACTGTAATATCACGTAGGTGATAGGCTTACTATCATGTAGGTGGTTAATACAAATCGCTTAGAGCTTGTGACAGGAATCAATACGTTTAAATTTTGATTTGCAATAGACGCCTGGGTCTACCAGTGTGGCAATGAATTAATGAAGTTGATATTTTTTTTTACAAAATTGAAGTTGCAAACGAACATGCAATCCACCCGATCCAATCATATCTATAACCACACATCTATAACCAACTTCATGTAAAACAGGGAAGGAAGCGTTGCCACTCGTGCCGACTAAGATGCTTCAAACTTTCATCAGCCGGCATTCACTCCCTTCCAACGAGTCCAACAACTCGCATAAACTGCTACAAGTAATTTTTATATGTATATTTTTTATTTTATTAATATGAATTAGCACACGAGCAAGCAGCCCACCTGATTGTAAGTGGTTACTGCCGCCCGTGCATATTTGTAAGCAACTTCATATAGAACAGGGGTTCCGTATGAAGTCAACCACAGATGCGTTGCTACTTCCGAGGACTGAGATGGTCGCCTCAAATAAAAGTGAGCCGTGAGTGAGTTAGAAATAGTTGTGACGGTAGTAGGTACCCCCGCGGTCATACCATTTTGGTTCTACCACCTTGTAAGCCGATTTGTAATACAAGTGGTATTTAATCGTTCACTTCATCTAAATTTCATCGCCCTTTGTAAACGTATGTAATAAATGTTATTATAATGAAAATATTGTGTCATAAGAAACCAATAACACGAAGAAAAGTTTATGTCGCGGTTAAGCGCTGAATGGGCTTTAATTGACTGGTTAACCAGCGTCGATCTATATCGTTTAACGCTGGCAGTGATTAGTATGTTTGCGTAGTCCATGTTTCACTGTATTCATTGTTGTTTTTGTGATAGTGATGTTTTTTTTTGTCAATAGACTTTATCACTAAGGAATTACCATGTCTATTTACGCTTTAATGTTCACAGTTAATTTTACTTTGATTACCTGCTAAAGCAAAAGTACTGTACGTCACGTGACGACGTCGACGTGACGCCACAACACGTGACAACGGGATCTATGCGCTATTAGTTTTTCAATTTCATCAGTAAGAGTAATGGTTTTTTTCAGTAAGAATTTGTAATCTAGATGTAGAAATTTTGAACCTTAACGTCGTCCTCGTCGTATAGAAGGCTATTCCCCATACATGACTTACTTTGCCAGGTGGTAGAACCAATGTAGTTCGAACGAGGAAGTACCACCGCCACACCTATTTCTAGCGTGAAGCAGTTCGTGCGTTTCGGTGGA
>DWNE01008892.1:0-11243 GCA_018249875.1 Cecropterus toxeus | reverse complement strand
CGTAAAGTTTTAAATTTGGTCACTCATATGACAAATTCACTGTGCTTATGAAGCTTAGAAAACTGCAAGAATAAGAAACGCGTTGAAGATGATTTTATCATTTTAATATCCACGGTAGAGGTTAGGATTAATAAAAAATTAGTTGTCATTCAAGTTTATAAATATTTTTGTATGTTGTAGTTCCATCTACATAAATATTATATTATAATTGTCTATATTACCAGATTGCCAAAGCAGTACCTGATACTATTAATATATAACATAGCTCTCGGATAGCAAGCGTTTTGAAGAAAAAATGGGGGCAAAAGCAAAAAGTCTTTTTAATAAAAATCAATGCTTAACTTACAAAATTGTTCGTATCGTATCGTATCGTAGTCGGTCCAACATATTCAAGCAACCCACTCCTATAGTGGGCTGCAATGATGTTTTTGACCGGAACGACTCTATATTTAAATACTCCGACTATATCTGTAGCTATTGCTGTATCAACAGGTAGACGTTTATTGATATCCAAAAGCCCTCGTTTTGTTTTATTTAATCTGAAGAAATTAGACTTCCACGAGACATTTTCGCTGCATTAAGTTTATGTTCTTACATTCTGTTCAAAACTACCACGCCACACCTAATCTTGTCTAATAACAGCAATGTGGTGTTAAAGGTGTGGTAAAGGAGACATAATCCGAGGCGGTTCAACTTAGTCCTATAGGGGTAGCATGCTATGGCTAACCTCGGCTAAGACTCTGACCTTATCGGGAGTTGATAAAAGATGTCCATGGATGGCAGTGGTAACTTACCATCAGGTGGACTGCATACTGGTTTGATACTTCCATGTTACATAAACAAAATGTTACAATTTACCAGGCTGATGATATAAAACTATTTTCCTGTAGATATTAATGCTTCTAACTCACCAATGACTAACCCTAGTAAATCTACAAACTAAACCAAGTAGATATTGAAATACTTACAACATTTTATAAAAACAACCACGACATTTTGCCTCTAAATAGTCACTACTGTACTTTCGTTTGTCGCCAGGGGGCGCATCTGGAGTTCAGTCACGTATGCGGCGGACAGAGTACGCGATGGGTATTTTTGTGCCACGTATTGTGATATGAATATGCTACAACTGTTTAAAGTACGTCGCCGTACGTGTACAAGTAGTTTTAAGGTGGCACAACTATCCGTGGTACCACTGCAGCGGTACGATAATTTCCTATCAGCCCTAAAGTATAGCAAGGACTATTCGATAAGAACTAGGATACATTATGTGTGTAGCAAAGTTTTTAGAAGCAATGACTATTAGATTTATGTAGAACTCACATCTTAGTTTACAGATGTTCATAAGCTACAGTGTACACTTTACTTCAGGCAGTCTGTTTGACTACCTTATTTACTTGTACATGACTGTCTTTTCTACTTATAAAAGGTATACTTAATATCATAAGCTTTAGTTGATGTGAAACTATAGACGTTGAAATAAATATCACAAAGTTTATATTACCTTATAGTTACGTTTTTCTCTAAATTTCTTTCAAGAACGTATTATACTACATACCTATATCATAAGGTGGTCGATTTAAAAAGTTATTATTAAATTTGTATGATAATACGTAACAAAACTAAGTTAGTAAGTTGTTATCGTACCACATTTATCATTATTTAATGCATGAGTGTTGTTTGATAGTGGCTCCGATATGAATGAATAAACACTGTTCATACTTATGCGATTAAGTTATTATCAGTATATGGTATTCATTAATTAATATATGGTCCGTGTGTGTGATACACGTGTACGGTTTTTTCATCACACGTTTCTAAACATACTAAAATATGCATTCTAATGATACTAGCACTTACTTTCATAGACCACATTCTTTAATCTGTATTAAGAGGTCATATATAAATTATAAATAGAACAGTATGCTAAAAGAGAAAAAAAAAACAATGGGGTTCACGTCACAAATATGTTGCCATAGAGAATATGTTAATTTAATTTATGTTCATAGAGATACGATAAGATATTCAAATAACACTTTTTGAAAAAGCTATCCGGCAACGCAAACACGCTAGGTGTTATCTAGTAACAAATATAGGTTTTTTCTACTTATTTTTACTTATATATTAATTATATATTAGAAAGAATTATATGTATATCGCAAGTGTATGAATTTCGCAAGTGTTTGAAAGTTGTTTAACTAAAGAAATGTCTTCTAATTCACCCACTAACGATTTTTATAGATATTTACTATATAACGTACTAACGTTATTAAGTCTGTCAGGCATATGTACTAATATGTACATAACCTCTATGTTGTCCGACGTACTGTACGGTGGTACTCGTAACGACGGGGTCTAAAAACACGGCAGAGTGACATAAATATTGTATAGACGAGCGCAGAATGCCTAATGAGGACGTGCGTTTCCTTTTCTCCGATCTAACACTCCTCAAAGTTTTACACCATATTTTTTATATTAACGTCCGTTTAAGACAAAAATAAATATTTCGACTCGTAAATAATGCCATAGCGTTGTAAAAAATGTTTCAGCATAACCAAAAGATATGTTTATGTATGAAATTTTAAAAGAGTTTTGAGAGGAATATAATAAATTTCTGATTTTAATGGCCCAAGGACTAAAAAAAACATATTATGTGTAAATGGATTTTCGTTTTTTGAAAAAAATTGATATTGCATAACGTCCAATATATTTGATACAATACAAAAAATACACATCAAGCAACGCTACTATCGTTAGAAAAATAGCGTTCGAAAGCATTGTTTGTTATCACTATTATCAAATTACATTTAGCTTCGTTGTAGGTGAACCTATATTTTCAAATATTCTAATGAGATCTTCCGCGAGAGATCCTCACTTTCTAGAGTGAAAAAAATAGGCTGTGTCTACCACGCTGATGATGATGCAAGTTGTAATTAGTAGAATGGAATTTCAATTATTTATTTAAATATTTAGGTAAAAGTTTGGGAACCAGCGCGGCTCTGCCTCGGCGACAACCTAACGTCAACACACTTACTACGCACAGCCCACTCGCTTGACGATTACGTTCTCTTTAAACAACCTTAAAAGTAATCACACCAGCAATAATGCAATATTGATCTTTTGCACATTCACAGATTTGGGTTAGGTTAGGTTAGGTTAGAAAAAAAGGTATTTATTAATCTAAGGTAATCTTGTTAGTATTTCTTTCTTTCTTTCTTTCAACAATTTAAAGAAGGAAATAACTTTATTGAGTAATGCATTGTCTATGTATGTCTACAAGGATTTTTTTCCTTGTTATGTGTGTACAATGCATTTATGTACAGTATTTACATACAGTGGGATATAAGTAAATAGACATACAATTGCTGACATATAGTTATATCGAGTTAGAAGTCTCTTTGGCTTTTGCCTGAACCTTCTCAGCGAAGACGCTGCTCTTGCAACGTTTTCAATTGAAGAAATAGTTCTTCTGTAAATGTGGTGAATTGTACGAGGGTGTACCTTATATAGGGTGCGTGATATTTATAATAACAAAGCTATAGGGATGTAATGCGTATTGTGTGTTGTCCAATCATGTTTTGTTTGTTTAGGGCAATGTTCGATAAAACCGTAGCATAACCCAACTGAATAAAAACTGTAATTCCTTCCAACACATGCCTTTCTCGCGTCGTGTTGACACGGGGGCATACAAAGTTGCGCACGCGCAGTGCGGCGCTCGCAGCTTGCGGCAACCACCCGCGCCATCTGCAGTTCCGGCTAAGTCACCCTTTTCTAGTGCTACTGACTTATTTAAATTATTATCTATTTTTATTTCTACAATCGATATCAACTGTTGTGCCTTGTGCCTGCAATCACTCAGTTAGGTTTTTGATTTCAATATGATATTGGATTCGAATTTGCTGTCATTTCTCTGTCTCACGTTCATACCAAGATAAACGATACTGATGAAGACTGACGGATCATTCGAGACAGTTATACCTTTTGTTGAATGCTGGTTTAAATAAAAATGGCCTTGTTGTAACATTTATCATTATCATGTTTATTAAGATTCTAGAAGTCTGTCAGGCAATTAAACTTTGGCAAAATTATAGTTGTGTTTAGTCTTTTTGTAATAGTAATAGTATAATGTAGGTATAGTGTGAAACCTTACGTGGTAATCTGGATGGAAAATGCTAAAAGGCTTTAAAAGCTTTATGTGACGCTTTTGTCAGTTTCTGTGTTGTCTATTTTGTAGTGCCCACTATGTAATTAGTGGATCAGTGGCGTGAAGAATTTCCTTTTCTATCTCGGCAAGATGTTTTGCTTACTATCTTCATATAACCTAAGGTGTAGAGCATAGTAAAAGAAGAGACGGCGCTATTTGATGTTTATTGATGTACAACAGCTGATTAGCATGCTCCGTCCACGTTCATTTCTTACGGCTTGCCTTAAGCTGTCAGCAAATTTGGTCATCACTTCCAATTATATTAATGTTGACGTTCCATCACGACCAACTATTGTCAGTTTAAAATTAGATCGCGAGATAATATCGATAAAGAAATCATCGAGTTATGATATGGAAGTCGCGTAGCCGGCTCGGGCACGACGAGCGTGCTGGAAGGCCGGCCGGGGCGGCTCGCGGGGCCGTGCGGGGACGTTTCCGCACTCGGTGGTTTTTGCCGGTCGGGGGTCATACCAAAAGCGTGCGCCCTGGCTCCTGCGAGGAAGGTTTTAATTGCATCGCGATGCGTGAACGACGTGTGAGAGGCGCTCGCGGCGTCCGGCGGAGGGCGCGGGGCGGCGCGCATTCCACCGCGCGGCCGGCTTGTTGGTATTCCGCGCCCGCCTCGCGCGCAAACCGAACGCGCAAAAAAGACAATGACTTCGTATTTTATACGACCCTAAACGTTCCATCAGCGTATTGATACGATTCGTCCGCTCTGTCCTTAAACGATGGACCGATTCTGTTTTTGAAGGATTTCGTCGTTCCCGCAGTCCCGCTATTTTTTATGCCCCCGTTCGCATCGACTCACAATAAACTTATTGTTGGGAATTCTAAATCATCCGATACTCCGATACTCGGACAAGCTATGCGACATGCTGCCTTAGTCGCTTATGAATAGACATCATTTCTGTCAATACAATGTCGAGAGAAATTCGTGCAAAAACCCCGTAGGAAACTAAAGTTCTCATCAAATTGTTTGGATTTGGAATGGTTGTATCATAAGTTCAGAAAAAAGAATTGAAATGTTGAATGAAAGGATCTGTCGAATGTCGATATCCGAATGTAATAAATACACCACAAGCTTGCAAGACGTTTTTGTACGAATAAATTCACCCTTAGTACCTTTCGAGGCGAACTGCGCGAGTTTTTGAGCGATTACTTAGAATTCATTCGATGCTACTATTGTCTATAGATGTGTACGGTATTATGCGAGGCGGCCGGTATGTCGGGCGGCTACCAGGAACCAGCCGTGTTTGCTCCCCTGTCCTAACATTGAGGAGTTGGTGTCACAAGACGCGTGTTTGCGGAGCGGCGTGAGCACGCGGCCGACAATAATAACTGAACAGGTTTGTATTCTATTGTGTACATAGGGTTTCACAATTTAACTTATTAATATTCAAAGAAGTAACTTAGCCTAACTTTTCTTATTATTAGTAGATCCAGTGTAGTTCGCAGCGTTTAGAACCTATTTCTAGCGTAACTCAGTTTATGATATTCGGTGGAAGGTTGTGGTTGACGGTTAACATTAAATGACACGACTATCTTAGTCCTATGGAGTGGGAAAGCATCTGTTATTGACTTCAGATAAAACCCCTGTTATATATGAAGTTACTTACCGCCCATCGACAGGGCGGCAGTGGCCACTTACCATCAAGTGCTACTCCAATGTGATAAAAAAGTTACTTTTCTTTTACGACTGACATATCAACAAGACCAGTAAGTATATAAGTACTTAAATGTGGTAGACTTTTTATTGTGGTCGTTGTGTTATCTTGAATTGATGGTGTAAAACTGTTGCCCTTTGGTTCAAAAGGTGTAGTGAGGTAGTATGAATATAAATCATTTCACTTTTAGAGGCACCTGAAGTCGAAGTTAGAAATGATTCCCGTCCTATTTAAAAACGACTACAAAAGTCCATTGACATAATTATATACCATTTTATGATGGCAATGAAAAACAAAAATAATTGACAGACAACCCTAACAGTGTATGCGGCCATTGTGTATCGAGCAAGGCCTGCACCCGACGAATAAGGCCGTAAGCTCTGAATAACTTAAATGAGTTGATACTTTTCGAAAACAACGGAGCTGTGACGCCGTGTGTCCCCGTACAGAAAGCTTCTTGTAATGAGTGAAGCTGTTATGGACAAAGGACTTCGACAAACATTTTAATAAGGGGAACATAGTAAGACATTTTATATTGACTCCCAATAATCCTTTACCCAGATAATGTTTCTGGCTTGATTCCAATTTATTTTGGGAATACGTTTATACCCTAGTAGGTATTACATATTTTATCTATTTGGTACTTAATTATCCGTGAGTTCTGCCGAATTCGCAGAGCAATCTAATCTATAATTAGGTGCTTAGTAATTCAGATAAAGAAGATATTGGGTGTCCTGAAGTGGTAGTCAAATATGATGTCATATGTTATTAGCTAATACTTTTTATAATCATATAAGGTGCCCCTCAAGCAATTATCCATAATTACGGATAAAGTCTTCGCGTTGTACCTACATGCGAAAGTACTATGCGAAACTAGTAACATCGTTAAAAAAAAAACTAGAACGAAAATTTTGTTTATAATGATATATATTTAATTTAACGTTTGTATGACTTTTTGTCTAATCCGTCAAGTAAAATGTACTACAATATATATATTATAGATAGGTCTATTTACGAGTTTTCATTTGATACCAAAATGTCGTAACATAAAAAAATGCGTCCCTTCCTCCCATTTTTCCTCTATTTCCAGGCGCCATTTTTAGAAATTATATAGTCTATGTAAATTAAAATTCGATCCGTTAAAATTCTCTCAGTTTGTATAGTGAAACTGAGCGAATATTAATGGTATTTCACAATCCATCCAGCCGTTTGGGCTATAGCGCGTGCCAAAGAAACGGACATACATACAAACAAACACACATACGCTCAAAAAACATTACCCTCCTTCTGATGTTGTCGGTAAAAAAGTAAAAATAAAGGTCCTTTACATCTTTCTTTCCTTAAGGTTATACGATGCGCTATTTAATAAGACATAACATAGAGTGATAATTCCTCGACCTCATGTTACTTGTATAACATGTATATACAAGGAAATAGGAATCAAAATCACTCCAACAATATGACGGGATTAGAGTCTTACCTGAAAACTAAAGACTTTGGCCATTGAATGCATCTGTAACGCAGAATCTGACGATATTAATATAGGCATATAGAACGTTTAACATCGTCGCTAGACGATACAAATAGGTGTCGTGGTAGAGTTGGAGGTGGACTGACAATGAGTTAATAATGGCAATAACCTCGGGCATGCCCTGTTTAAAACCATGCCTGAAATCGCGAGGAACTAAGCAGAAAAATCTCATTCTAAAAGTTCAATTTTAAGTTCCTGATGATAGTTTTCCACCGTCCATGTTATCAATCACCGGCCGCTTCTCTTTGTGCGTCGTCGCGTTCTGGCAACATTCGCATACAAATCCTCCGACGAACAATTGAGGGAAGCCCGCGGTCGTTAGCTCTTATCTAGCGGTGATTTATATTATAACAACATACATGATTTTTATCTACTTTTTGTACTCGCTTAGCTCTACATGTTCGTAAAGACTAACGCATACTGAGGTATTAGTCCTTGAAAAAAATATAAACACGCTTTCTACACTCATCGCCCCACACTAGGATTTTCTCCTGTGTCGTGGGTGCCATGGATACACAAAGACGAAAACACAAACACCCAGACCCAGAACAGAAATCTAAACTCATCATTCATATTTCTGTCTGACCGGGAATCGAACCCGGGACCCACTGCGCGTCAGACCGGTATGGTGACCGCTCGGCCACGCGGGTCGAATATATAGTGAAAATTGTTGATCATTTACTTTTAATAGAAATAAAACTTATTTTGTTAGTAATTCGAAATATTGTGACATGTTACATAAATGATGTTACATATTTATCCGAGAAGTAGATTGCTACCTCTGAGGATTTATCTCTACCTCTACCATATGTAGAGGATAGATGAAAACAGATAACCATGACGGTAGCGACTAATCACTGGTGGACTGCATAGTCGATTCCTATTTCTATATTATAACGAAAAATCAATTGCAAGCGATCATTTTATGGTCAGCGTGATAGATTATATTCTAGGCATCGCTCAGTTGCGACGGGATTCCATACAGGCATCCATAAAAATTGGCAAATAACCATAATTGCATATGGACCTTAACAAAAAATGAACACCTAATCTTTTTATTTTATCAACGGTAATGCAATGAGAGTAGGAGGTTATAAGCATCAGTGTCTGTTGGCCCTAATGTTGTTCGTGAGCGGCAGTCGCTAGAGGTCGCTTCACCGTTATCTTTTATGGACGTCGGGAATTTTGGCGCCGTGCTTGCCGCAACTGAAATTGCTTGCTTGCCTCCGATCCTCTCAGCAATTATACCGATTGACTAAGATCGATGACACCGTTGCAAATATGATATTAATGGTGTTAGCGTCTTTGGTTGAAAATGTGGGAAATTTCGCTTTTGAACTTCGGAACTTTATTTTAATAACAGACAAGGTGATTAAAGGTTTTAATTGTCGGCTATACCTATTTATTTTGCGCAAATTGTTCAATTTATTTCAATTGAAATACATCATAGCATCCTTGTTGATTAAAATTAACGTTGCGAAAATAACTGAATTCAGAATAAATTCAGATATATCGTTATAACTGTAACATATTATTTTTTAATATTGCGTGTTTATGAAGTTTTTCATATATATGTACGGATAACAGAGACACTGAGAAGATATATGTAACTGTAGGGAGTTTGATAACATTTGAGATTTCATCAACCAACATAGATATTATAAATCAGAAGCATATTTGAGAGACAATTTACATTAGCAACATAACTCACCGGTGTTACTCGGACGTGGGCAAGCGCCAAATGAATCATAAGCGGCGTAATTGTCAGATGAGAGGCGATAGCGGCGGCCGCGACACTCGCGCGGACACTCGCCGACACTATCACGTCGACATTAGTCTCATCTGATCATAAAACGCGGGAAAAATAGCAAATGGATACCACGACAATCACTGTCTAGCTGAATTTGTAAGCCTACGTTTACCGTAAATAAGGATTCATTAATAACTAGGCGTTAAACATGGTAGGCACGGGCCGTAGCAGGCAAAATTATAGGTATACAATATTTTTGTCACGACCCGTGTATATGCGTTTGAGTTCGGGTAGATATATACGTCAATACATATTGTATAGAAGAATACTATTTTATCTGTAACGTCGGACTCGCTCTGTTACTATGTATAAATGAGCACTAAATCCTTCGTAAATGTCCACGGAAACTGGTAAGATGATTGTCTTAAGTCTGATTAGACTTAGCGGAATAAATATATAATATTTAGTTATAATATGTTAAATACATATAATAAATATAGAGTTTTGAAGGGAGTAATAGATAAATTTATCTAAGAGGCGAGAAGAAATCCGATGCTCTAAAAATGAGTAGCATGGAAGTACTGACAAGGATCTGCGGTGGCCGCGCGATGCATCGCTACTCGTTGTTCGCTGATTACATGAAACGCCTGCGCGATTGTAATTGAGACGAGTCTCTACAGATGAATCTGAATACAAACGCCGTACTAATTCCATTCACGCCGTTTGTTGAGATTTCGTTTTTCTACATAACTAGCAGTGCTGGGCAAAGAAATGACTTGTTTTAATTAAAATTCAAATGAATAAATACTGTATCGTAAGTCATTAAAATACGAAATATAAAATACTGTATTTTCGCTATTTTAAATGAAAATACGAAATACAAATTTGACGACCCGCGTGGCGGAGCGGTCACCATACCGGTCTGACGCGCAGTGACATCAAAACCAATTAACTTTGACATGCACGATTAAGAAAAAAACATTAATGACAAATAGATAACACAACATTGTAATAAAATCATTTCTACTAATATGAATGTATTAATAAGTTATAATAGTAATAGTATATTTGATTGAAATAAAAACTTTGCACACCATTAATATGGTAAATTGTGAACTGTACTATGATTAAGAATGATATCTTTTGTAACCACAATTTTTGCAAATAAATATATTCATTCATTCATTCATTCATTCATTCATTCATTCATTCATACAAAATAAGTAATCTAGACCAGCACGGGCTGAATAGTAGAGAAAAACAACCAGAGTTTCCTTTAATGAACTCTATAAATGTACTGTCACACAAACAACCTCTTTTAGGCCAGTGAGTAAAACCCGTTAAAGAAAAACAATCATCTAGGTACAGGTCCTGATGATCACAAACTTGTGTTAAATAGTATGCATACATTTTTATACTTGCATAGCGCTAAAGAATAAAGCTCTTTGCTTTTAACATTTAGGAGGCTGACCAACTCTAATTCCATTTTATATGTCTATTTTTGATCCCTGTCTAAAGAGACGATACGTAAAGACGTATAATCGTGTATCTTTACGTTTATAGCGTTAAGATTATATTAGATCATATTAATGTAACCTTCTACTTATGTCACATGTAAAATAGCACGCTGTGTTCACCTGTAATTGATTGTGCATTTAGCTAATAATAATTTATTACCATGTAACTACTTTAAGTTTATGTAATGTAACAGTCGTTGGTAGACCAAATAAATAAATAAATAAATAAAGATAAAGATAATTGATCGTAAGTACTGTGACGAGTACTACATAGTACGAGTTTATAACGTTTCCTCAAAAAAATATTTTCATTTTAGTATAATTTGGGGGCACGGCAGTGTCCCCGCCAAGTCGAACAATAAAGCGGCCCGGCCGTACCATCCTTTCTCGAAGCAATTCAGGCCGTTTTCGACCCCTTATAACTTCGTTGTCGATAAAACAAGAAGCCTGGTTTTTAGTTACTCAGCAGGCATTATGTGAAATGAAATGAAATGAAATTAAAGTGAAATGAAATGAAATGAAATGTCTTTATTTTGCATAGGCCTACGGGGGCACTTACAAATTGTCAGTTACAATA
>DWNE01008891.1:0-11244 GCA_018249875.1 Cecropterus toxeus | reverse complement strand
TCCATGGGCGGCAGTAACCACTTACCATCAGGTGGGCTGCTTGCTCGTTTGCTACTACGTATTTATAAAAAAAAAAAACAGTTTGAAACACATCAATAGCCAATAACAGGATCTCATTCCGACTCGGGAACTTCCCGCTGCAATTACCAACTTTTCCATTGTATTCCGTTTGTACCCTCGCAGAATCATTTATATCGGGAACTAAAAGTTTTAAACTTTTGAAACCGTGACCGAGATCGATCGATATATTTTATGAGTATAAATAGCACCTGAAAACAAATAAAGCAATTACCATTATTTGTAATTTAAGTGATGTAGTTTTTATTATGTATGAAGATGAATGATGAAAATGTAGGGTTTATTTAGGGTACGTAGGTGGAGTACCACACCCCATGTTTCTAATTAATATGTAGTATTTAGTCGGGTAAAAAGTTCAAAAGTAGGGTAATGTTTTTCGAGCGTATGTATGTATGTTTATTTGTATGTATGTCCATATTTTAGGCACGCGCTACAGCCTAAACGGCTTGATGCATTGTGATGACAAATCATTAGAATCGTCTCAGTTTGAAAGGCCCCAGGAAACAGACGAAAAATTACGATTTTTTTACTATTACGACAATATGGGTATCAAATGAAAGCTAGTAAATAGAATTTACCTGATTATTTCGACAAAAACTCATATAAGCCTTTCATGAACAAAAATTTAGTTTTAAGCAGTCGGGTTTTTGTTTTTTGGTTTCAACAATGTTACTAGTTCAAATTTCTTTGTTTGTATGTTTATTATGAAGTTTAAAATTTAAGATCAGACAGTGGACATTGGTTTCACAATGCACAAGTACAAAAGAACGTCAAAGTAGTCGCCTCGAGCAGGGGTCGCGGTCGTTCGGTGTTTTGATAAAAAAAAAATGAAATCCTAAGGCCCTGGAACTCTTGTATAATTAGAGCAGAAAACAAAGCACTTCACTATTATTCATATGTTATACGGTACAAAGATTTTTTTGTACAGCAAAACTTGCATCCCACGCTTCGCTCATGTGAACTAACACAAAGCTAAGCGAAAAAAAGCATTTCAACTGTATGGTGAAAGAATAAGTGAAATATATTTTGTTTATTATTAAATTATAAAACGGTTGGATTTTCATTTTTTACGTTTCTCTAACTGAAACTGCAGTATCTTTACGTCGTCATACAGACTTTATTTAGGTCAAGGTGTTCCTTGCTCACATTTAATAAAGTGTTAATCACGGCTGGGCTCCAAGTTTCAGTCAGTTTTTTTTTATCCAATTGAAGTAGCAAACGAGCATGTAGTCCACCTGATAGTAAGTAATTACTGCCGCCCATGGACATCTGAAAGCAACTTTATATAGAACAGGGGTTCTATCCTAAATCGATCACAGATGCGTCGCTACTCCCGAGGACTGTGGTGGTCGCCTCACATATAAGTGAGCCGGCAACCACACCTTTCCAACGAAACGCAAAACTGGTTCACGCTAGAAATAGGTGTGACGGTTCTTTCACGGTCGAACTATACTGGTTCTACCACCTGGAATACAGTTACTGAGATCCTTTCTAGCATACTACCGACTTCGAGTTTGAGTTTAGGATCTGTGTTTTCGTCTATGACCACAAACATGTCACGAGGAAATTTATAACGCCAGTGTGGGATAATGATGTGGAAAGCGATTTTATTTATTTTATCTTTGAGGATATTAAGTTAGGCTGACGTTTGACCTGCTGCTTATTAGTAAAGTTAAAAACTGCTTATTAAGATAAAGTTGGTAAACTATTAATATTCAATTTTAGTAAGTGGCTACTGTCGCTCACGCCCACGCGTTAATTCATTCATATACCACGTTAATTGGTATATTAATGAATTAAAAACGCACAGAAAATCATTACAGAAAGGCCAGTATACCACTCCCGTATTTCTAGGCGGCATTTATGAGCGAAAAACTTATCAGGATGAAGACACATCGGGGTCGTCGTGATGGGCTTAAAGTAGAACCCTTTTTTAAGGTTCCGTATCCAAAGGGTAAAAACGGAACCCTATCACCAGGCTGTTTCTCATGGACCGTGATAGCTGGACCGTTGAAATTTTCACAGATGATGTATATTAGCCGCTATAAGCGTAGCTCCGATACAACAAACGTGTTTTTTGTCGTTTTGTGTAGATAATTGTACGGAACCCTTCGTGTGCGAGCCCGACCTCGCACTTGGCCGGTTTATAGATGGTGTTTGTTACAGATGCACATAGGCGGTGATGACCATTTACGATTTACCCAGGTAACTTCAAGTTCTCTACTTCAATCTTATAAAAAATGCGTACCTACATCGACACGGAACCCTAAAAACAAGGCTAGGAAAAGAAAATCTTAGAAGATTTGTAGTATACGATCCAACCATCAACGTAAATAGCTTAGTGATAGTTGTAGCAATTTATTGACTTAGGCGAGTAATACAATTGACCTTCGGGGAAGAGGCGTGATACGTCTGAGTGGATAGAAATAGATAGCAATATCGTGCGGGTATGTCGGAAGACGCGCCTTAAGATGCCTACTGACCTTACTAAGCTTATATGGAGTAACTTATCTATACTATCTATACTAATATTATAAAGCAGTAGAGTTTGTTTGGTTGAACGCGCTAATCACAAGAACTACTGGTTGGAATTGAAAAAAAAATTTTGTGTTCAATAGTAAATTTATTGTCCAAGGCTTTAGGCTATATAACATCACGCTATGTTAGTTTGTTTTTAATAGTTTGTTCTCTAATAACCGCGGGTGAAACTGCGTAGCACAACTAGTTATACTTAACTTCGCTGAAAACTATGTTGTCCTAGTACTGGGCTAGGGTTACTCCCCATAAACGGGCGCCAAGAGTATAGCAAACTGAGAAACCCAATGTATACATCTGCATATCTATACACTGCTGTTCATATCTTTAGACAAAGAATCTACGTTAATACTGTTAGAAAAATAAAGTTTAATTTTAAATTACCCTAGCTCATAAAATTCTTTTAATTGTACTTTATGTAGATTTACGAAGAGCACAAGTAAAGTCATATAACCGTCAAAAATGTCAAATAATAAGTCGCATGAAAAGGCAATTGCCAGAAACAATTTTAACTTCAATAAGAGGGTCCTTCTGCGAGCGTTATTAGATACTTTATTTGAAAATGTAAGAAAATTATTACAATGAAATTCGTAAAGGTCGACAGGGTAGTAAATAATGAAGGTAGCATTGACATTTGCGGTTGGTAGTGCTGGAAATTCTCATTTAATTTCGCATGTACTCGGTTTGATTCGGCAAACGACACGGCGATGCCCTCAGGGCTATGTTCAGACGTACCTATGTTTAACTAGATGTGCCCTACGGCTTCTCCCGCGTTGAAAAAAATGTATACATAAATTTAAATGGTAATGATTTAGGTAAACAGATTTTACTGAAATGAAGACTGAATGTTACGACAACATGAAGATAATAAATACATATTGAATCCTTTCAACTAAATTAACTTAATTTTTGTTTCTTGCGGTTTGAAACGCACAGGCAATCAGATACATAAAAAATAAATATATTTAAAAATGTATATCAAAACATATTCTTTTGGCCATTATCTTTTTGCAAATATATGCGACGGAACTACAGACCCCTAGAATTTTCGTTTTTATTATATGTGACGATGATATTTCTTTTTTATCATAGAGATATTTTCTACTACAGGCCAATTATATTAAAGAGGAGCTTAACCCCATTTTATTAGTGTACATGTCTCCTTTATTATTAATCTTTATTAAATTCCTAAAAAGCAAAGATGTTTGTGTTCATAAAAGCATAAATCTATTTATCGTTCGGAAATTTATTCGTTCTTAAATTTATCAGATCGAATTAACAGAAAAAATTAAGTCTCATAAAAAGGAATCGACTCAATTTTATAAGACTCGACTCTGAAACGAATAGTCAGTTGTCGAGTTCTTTAAGTCTTACTATTCGCGTCCAAATCTGAATCGTATAAGTCGTTTAAGCTAAATAAAATGATGTATTTATTTAATTTTATTATATCTTTCACTAGTTAAATAAACAGTTTTAAAGTGAACTCTCGATTATTTTAAAATTTTAAATATATGTCAACGAGTCCTTTAGATTCCTATAAGCCTTTTAAGAAACGTCGCAGTCTTACAATTAAGAAAATTAGACTAAGTTTTTAGTCTTATGTCTCCACACTTAGTATTTTAAAAATCGAAATAGTAAAGTCCTAAATTAGTAACAATCAGTCGTGTCGTTTCAAAAAGACGGCTTCTTTTTCTTTCTTCTCACAGCTCCATAAAGAGACTATATTAAATTGTGATAGAACTTGATGCGTGTTAAACATCTGCATTACAAAATTGTATAATAGCTTAATCTATGTAAATGTATTCAAAAATATAAACAATTAATAAGAAATTATTCCAGAGCTCCGCAACATGTCAGCTAAGTTCATTAATTTTTGGATTAAAATATTGTTCAATAAAAAGTTCCTTCGTTTTAAATTTAACTTTTCATTCTAGCCGTCCAAGATTGAAGTTTCTCGGAAATTTAATTATTAGTTAAATTCAAATCTCGAGTCGTCCGGAACACAGCTGTTTTATGCATAATACTGTTCTCATTCAAAATAATAAACTACATCTGCAGCATTCAATAATTTTCTTGCATTCTCTTAAATTAAGATTCTCTTTTATTGCATTTTTTTTCTATCATCTACATTTCATATTATCGTTATTATATCATATTACATTATAATTTTATCAATATAAACTTATACTAAAAACATTCTCAGATCAAACTACATTCAAAAATTAGTACTAAGGTACAATTATACAATATATTGATCTGGATTGTTTTTTCAAGAATCAGCTTACCATAATTTTGAACTGCATAATCCTTTGTTTTAACCTGCATTTTTTTTGTTTACATTTGCTAATAGTTATATTATATATATTTCAGTCTTAGAAAAAACTTAACAAAAGTTAATGTTTTGCTAAATAAATATATCTATCAATTGTTATATATCGGATCGGACACCAACCCTTCTACGGCTCAAAACAAACACACCGTAGAGTCTAATCGATTCATACATTAATCTCCCATTGGCAATTAAACCCACAACCTTGGCAATTGGAGAACACAATTATTTATCATTCAGTCATACAACAAACATTTCGAAATGCTATTATGAAAAATCACCATAGTTAAAAAAGTTCAATCGGAAAAAATATATAAAGAAAATATATATATAAAGAAAAAAAATGCTACTCTAAAATTTTCAGAGAATTTGTAAAAAAATGCTAAAGTTTCTTATAAAAAACAAAAATCAATAATCAAATATGACAATCACCTCAAAATTTTCGTTTTTTGCCGAAATTTAACAAAAAAATTGAAAAAAAACCGTCCTAATATTTCGAATTTCGAAAAAGTTATGGTTATTTGAAAATATAAAAGCCCCCATTTTGAAAAAAACAATTTTTTTTGGGGCACAAAAAAAAATTGAAAAAATTGTGAGCGTTTCTCACAGGGTAGAAGAGGATGAGAAACTTCCAACCAAATCAAAACGGTCGGGGTCAAAAGTGGTCAATTTGGCATGGAATGCTCTATGTATATCATCCTTTCCGAGGTCGTTGGCTTAGCGGTTCGAGCTTCCACTGTTGCCACTCCGGAAACCTTCTTTTAGTCGTCACTTGTGACGGACAAAAGATATCGGCTCTATTCTGGTTACAGGGGAAAATAGGATATACTTAAAATCGATAAAGTATATACCACGTTGTTAATCCATACGATGATTGGCACTGGTTTATCTGGAAAACGTTTAAAAATAACTGAACATTAACCAGATCTTTCATAACTTAGTTACCGACCATTACATTGCAATATTACGAGGATGACGTCGGAAAATCTGCAGAACTTTTGTCACGAGTTTGCAAGTCTTTAATATCAGCTTCAAAGATTAACGGGATTCTTACAACGTAATATGTAATTCTGAATGATGGATTGGACAAGATGGCGGTGTTTGCGAACCGTTCGCAAATTGCCTTCGTTTCCTTGTAGCTTTCTTTACTCCCTGACATGATTGAGGGCTCTCGTTTGTGACGTAGCGGCTACGATTTTTGACGGTTGTAAGCATGAGGGTAGAAATTACAAGTTAATTAGTTACTTACTTATTATTTGCTATAACGGTAACGGGAAATGTCCTGAGAAAACCTATGCGCCTGAAATTTCTTAATAAAATGTTTTTAAAAATGTGAAAAGTTTACCAATGCGCTTTCAGCCATCTCTGTTGTGTGTCGGCTTCTCAAACGGATGGTGAAGGAAAAGATGACGACTGTATATACATGCCTGAGTTCTCTAAAAAAGTTTCAGTGGTGTATGGTGTCTTGCACTTGCACTTGCACTTAGGTAAAATCAAAATAAAAGTAACAATCATCAATAAATATTGATATTTTTAATTTTAAATAAAAATAAAAAATAAACAAAATAATAATTTCATCATTTTTTTCTATAAAACTATGAGTTTTTGAATATTATAATGCCATCAAAAACATCCAGCCTTTAAAATAAGCTACTTCTAAGAAACATAGAATGACTCAGTTACATTTTTGTATAAAAACAAGCTATTGTTGGCCGTTGGAAGATAGACATTAAAGACTACTTATGACAAAAGTTCGTGATATTTTTCCTCCCACGCCGTATACTTTGTCTCAGCCAGACAATGATAAGTTTCGTGTTCCTTAGGTAATAAAGATTTTTTCGTCAACAAGTTGTTATTCTAATATTTTTCTTAGAAACCTCATCTAGAACTTAATATACTTAATATACTATGGGCTTGTAATTTATACAAATTGAAGATATTTATCCCCATAATGTCTTGTGTTTTGGTATCTGTGAAACTTGGTGACATTTAGTATGGAAGTTCGTTTTTTTCGTCATCAACACATTATTATCCCACTGTTGGACAGATGTCTCCTG
The DNA here is from genome assembly GCA_018249875.1 of Cecropterus toxeus. Classification (NCBI taxonomy): domain Eukaryota; kingdom Metazoa; phylum Arthropoda; class Insecta; order Lepidoptera; family Hesperiidae; genus Cecropterus; species Cecropterus toxeus. Next base: position 4,245 of record DWNE01008891.1, on the reverse strand, counting down.
TGAAAGAGAAAGGTTTATGTTATAGTCCACCTCATTAGCCAATTGCGAATTGGCACACTTGATACACCGTTCGAAACATTTTTTGGACACTCCAGCGTGTATCCTCATAATCTTTTCCTTAACCCAATTGGGAAACCTAATAACTGCCATGGACTGTCGTCTTTCTCACTTACTTGAGTGTAATACTACATTTAGAGTAAGACAAAATATTTCTGGCGTAACTTAATCCGTAAACTCACAATTGACTGGATAACCTGTAACTCTCTTAGCGACATACAGATAAATTAGGAAATGCAGTTTTAATATTTATTTAATTGTTTCACTAGAGAAATACATGAGCAGTTTTTGAGATATATTATTTTCCTCAGTCATATATTTATGTTCGTAAGTGTACATTGCAGCAGTGACAGCCTAATGGTTGAAACTCGGCCTCTCAATCGAGGATCCGGGGTTTGAATTCCAGGCACGCACCACTGATTTTTCTAAAATTATGTGCGTATTAAAGGACGAAGGAAAACATCGTGAGGAAACCTGCACATCTGAGAGTTCTCATAAAAAAAGAGTTCTCAAAGGTGTGTGAAGTCTACTAATTCGCATTTGGCCAGCGCGGTGAGTTCTCTGAGAGAAGACCCGTGCCCAGCAGTGGGACAATAATGGGTTGACGAGAGAGAGAAATACATGCCACGCATATTATGTTCAAGCTGGTCGTTCCTTAGTCTTAATGAAACTTTACATTTTAATTGTAACAAAGCGGACTTGTCCAAGACGCGACATAACCTTAACAAACTGTTACCCAGTAACTTCATTTCCTTAAAGAAAAGAAAAAGTTACTCGTGGAAATTAACATGGAAAGCTTATGTATTACTTATAAGCCCCGCCGAAGGGAAGGCTTCGCGAAGTGATGAGATTGCGCGCGTGAGAATTACCTGCTAGTAGTTAACACGTAGGCAGGTGAGTGTTGACCTACAGTCGTAGTAAATTGACTCAGGCTTGAATATAGGGATGTGACTTGGCTGGGGAGAAATCGATTTTTATTTTAATCGATTTTTTTTTTCAATAAAACGATAGATTTTCCAAAAATCGTTTTTTTATTGTAATGTAGCCCCCCAAATACTTTGTGGTTATAAAGTAGTCATTTTTTATGCAAAATACCATAGTATTGCAAACTCACTCGCACATATAATCGATGGGAGGAAATAAATTTTTAAATCCACCCTGTAATCGAAATATCTAACGATGTGCTGTTTTACCGACCGAGTTTTGGCAAAATAAGTAGTGTGTTTGGTAGGCACTTGATGGCGTTGCAAATCATTATATTAAAGAGCTGCTGTTCAAATATCGAAAGCACGTTTTTTGTAATTCAAAGCTACGACTAAAAAATCGAAACTATGATGTGAAATAAAAAATCGATTAATATGTAATCGATTATTTATGGTCAACAAATCGATTATTCTCAAAAAATCGATTTATTAAATAATAGATTATTTTTCACAACCCTACTTGAATCTAAAACAACTTACCCACGCCATGCTCTCCGCGAAATCAATATCTACAATCAGAAATTTAAAAACATATAACAGATTGAATAAACGTCAGATTACGTCAGATTACTTTTGAGAAAAGTGAAGTTAATACAATATTGGACCAATAAAGACATAATTTTTGACAAAATTTACATTTTATTAAATTAGCTTCTTAATTTAGAGTGTCATATTTATGCAACGCCTTTTATTGATGTCAGATACGAATTTCATCAATCTGAAATTGTCATTAAATATTTCACTATTTAAAGAAAAGAGTTAATTTGGTACGATCAACATTCTATTGACATACTACTATAATATGAATGCGTGTTCTCATAAATAATGGAATATAGTAAAAAATAAACAAGAAACGTTCATCTATTTCATTTCTCTTCTACCAGTTTAACACTAAGATTGTTTACATTCTGGGTCCGATACTTTGTATGTTACAATAGCGACTAGTAAAAACATAGAATCAGTACAATATGAATTTATAGTATAAGTTGCTCTTTAGCATAGAAAACCGGCATAAAGAGTGTGACGCCTGTATATTACGACATATAAAATATGTAAAATGTTATGATTATAAATGGTCATTTCCCCACATGAACCTTTTGTTGCCGACCTTTTTTTCTTTATTTATTCCTTGTGATATAAACATAGCATGCAGTCAATCTGATGGCCACTAGCCTACCTAAATACTTCGTTTGTAGAGTATGTAAATATTTAGATAGAACTGTACTGCCTAAAGTTGATAACAAAATAATTACTGTTCTCAACAGATTATTCATACAGAATATTACTAAGATAGACCCCCAATCCTATCTAAGGTTCATTGAATTCTAGTTGTGTCCAACGATTTCACTACTACCTACTACATAAAAAAACACGAAGAAACAAACATAACGTGACGTTATATAGGAATTCCTAAATAAATGGAATATTGAACACAATTTTTCAATTGGAACCAGTAGTTCTAGAGATAAGCGCATTAAACCAAAAAAACTAAATATATTTAACGTTGTAATATTAATAATTCAACTTTACGTATAATATTAATAAGTAGATAAGTAGATATATGTAGAGGACAATAGTGTCATCTACATATATCTACTTATCTACATATACATACTTATTACCTATTAATGATGGCCACATGCTATCAAATCGTCTGCATGATAGTTTTTTTCTATATTATAGGAGTATGTATACAGATAACAACTTAATATTAACCTTAAATAACTATAATATTCTTATCCATGTCCCTAGCTTAAAATATTCATATAAAGTTAGTAAACATATCCTTGAGTCATCAATAAATTGTAAAACAATTTAATTACAAATAGATGGGCGTCCCACAGCGGAATAGTTGAACGAAATTCAATTCAAATACCTATTAATTTTGAATATAATACATCTATTTATAACTCAATATACAAAGTGGGGAGAATAGAACCTTGCATAGTTTTACATTGTTAATACTCGAGCGGCAGAACTTTGAAATTTGGCCTCAGTTCTAAATCTCTATACAGTCTTATGCTCAGCTCTCAGTAGGTGGCATTAAAACTTTCGCTTTGTAACCCTTGCCTTTTGACAAGTGTTTGAGTCTTTGAACAATTCACTGCGGGCTAACTACTGGCGTTATGCATAATTGCACGGTCATACTACAGTTTAGCAGCCAGATACTGCGGCAAGTGTTCAAGCTCTCCATCCCAGTAGGACACGCCTAACTTATATGAGACGAACATCTCTGTCCTCGGGAGTAGCAACGCATCAGTGATCGACTTCAAATAGAACCCCCTGATCCATATGAATTTTCATACAGATGTCCATGGGCTGCAGTAATCACTTACCATCAGGTGAACTGCATGCTTGTTTACTACTTCAATCAGATAAAAAAATGAAGGGTCCTGTGACCGATGCTTCGGTCAAGCGGAGATCCTAACATGAACGCTTTCTACATTCATAGCCCCTCACTAGAATTCTGTCCTGTATCGTGGGTGCCACGTGGGAGACACACAAAGACGAATATACAAACACCCAGACCCAAAACAGAAATCTAAAATTATTATTTGAATGTCCGTTAGGCCGGGGTTGGAACCCGGAACTACTGCGTGTCCGACCGGTATGGTATTTTATTATCCTGCAATCATTGAAAAGAAAGTGTAAAAGAAAAGAAATTTGGAAAACGGTAGTACATACCAAGTATAGATTGATGAGAGAAGTGTGCCTCTTTCTAATTTCCACCGTTTCTGTTAAATGTAACATAATTAACAATTCTCACGTACATTTAATAGCGTACGTGAGATACGTTCAGGGCTACAAGATGCCTTCGCGTCTAAGATTACCCTGTAATCGCCTGTAATACATAAAATTTAATCGGTTTTCGTGCCTCGTCTTAAACAAGACGCTATGTACTTTACTACTGTGTCACGCGGTTTGACCCAATACTACATAAGAAAAACAAACAAACATACATGTTATTAAGCCTATAGCCTTCCTCAATAAATGTGCTATTCAACACAAAAATATTTTTTCAATTCGAACCAGTAGTTCCTGACATTAGTGCGTTCATCCAAACAAACCTTACTGCTTTATAAAATGAATATATATAGTATATATATAGTAGACATAGTATATATATAGTAAACACGCCTTCTACACTCATAGCCCCACACTAGGATTTTCTCCTGTGTCGTGGGTGCCATGGACACACAAACAC
>DWNE01008890.1:0-11244 GCA_018249875.1 Cecropterus toxeus | reverse complement strand
GGGTCCCGTTTTCCCCTTTGGGTATGGAAGTTTAAAAAGAACGAGGCCTTGTAACTTAGTCCTTTAAGTAGAATTCAGTGTTCTGAGATTGATTTTTCCTAAGATTGCCAAAATATAATATTTTTGTCTCGGCTGAGGACTCATTCCAATTCAAAAATTAACTGATAATTGATATGAAAGAATAAAAAATAAAATAAAAGATTCCTTACCTATTTTAGGAAGACGAAAGTAAAATACACTTACATATTTTTAGGCAAATAAGATTCATTTAGAAATATTGTTTAAAATAATACCCACTTATGTGTATTAACACATAATAATTCAAATGTGTATTACAACTAAATTCCATAACATTATTATCTAACAACGCAGATTATTAAACTGACATTAAAGCTTCATACTTTTATATATTTTCAAGGAAAACATATTTGCATGTTCAATAAGTATTTACAATATATACTCAAATACCGAAAAGCTTGCTCGAATTTTTAAACATTGAAGAAATATTTAAGAAATATTAAAAATTGCGGCATGGTTCACTTTAAAATATTGGCAAAAAGTATGCTGTGCATAAATATCAGTCAAAAAATATAAAATAAACAGAGGCGCAGGTATTTATTCATTAAAATTATTATAAAATAAATAAGAGTTTGTATGCAATCTACACACGGCAGAATTTAAATTAATTTTAAAAAATAATTCGGAGTATAAGGGTATTATTTATTTATTATGGATCGCCAACTGAAAGTACACAGCTCTCTTGAAATTATACAGCAAAGTCAAAGGAAAACTTGGTGCCTTTCCAATTATAGTCAACCACAACTTAAAAGGGTCATCAAGACATATGTTTTTATTTAATCTATTAAGTAATTCTTATTTCGCATACACCAAACTTGAGCCCTTATAGAAGCAAGTAAAATCGTTAGCGGGATTCAGAGAGTGGTACAGCGCCATCTAGTTGTAGCGCCGATAACTGCTTTCGTAAAACATTTTCGTTTCAGCGGGTTTTAATGCAAGATTTCAAACAAGGTTCACAAAATAAATCCCGCTTTATTAATTAAATTTAAGGTTATACTTCGCTTTTTTGTTTGGATATCCTAGTTTTTCGCAGTTGCAACTGAATTTTTTACCAGTTAACCTAGACTTATTGAACGGAAATATACTTGCGTACACTGCCAATCTAATTGACAATGCTTCATTAACTTCTGGATACATACCCTGAGTGCGATTTGTTTGCGGATGAATGGTCGGAAATATTGTGCTTGAAGTTTTGTGAGCGTGAAGTATAACTGCAGTGTCTACAATTCATGTAATTGGTTTTCTTTTATACTGTTTTAATTGTAGTAAATAAATAATAGTTAACTTAGTGCAGTCATTATAAATCCAATATGGCAGAACATCAACATGGCAAACAAAATTTAATGCACTTTTTAAATTTTTCTGAAAAGAATCCAAATTTTCAAGAATGTTTTCTTCAACATAAATTCATTGATCGAGGTAAGTGGGATGGGTTTGCCCCTGGCAACGTACATTTCCATCGCTACCTAACGCGCCCTTACTTCGCTTCGAATTTCTAGCTAATTGAACAAAAAACGTTACTAATAATTATGTTTACTTTTAATTACTAAACGAATACTGAAACCGGAACAGATTTGTGTTTCTATACATAAGATCTTGTGCTATAAGGCGCACAAACAGAGTGACATGTAAAGTGTATTTTAGAATATATAAAAGAAAAACATAATATAATTATAAAACAAACATATATGTAAGTTTGGTATTAACCATAAGTAATCTTAGGAATAAAACCTCGCATCCAGTTTATATCAATCTTTAATCCAATTATTATCAAACCAAATTATGTTTTTTAGGAGAATGAATTTATGTTTTTCATAATTGACAACGACGTTGCGTCAGAGGCACCACCTTTAGAAGTTCAATTTAAATACAAACAGCGCCATCTCTGAGCATAGAGCTGACTTAATGGCGTTACAAACTATTCGTTCGTATAATGAATTACCCAAACTAAAGGTCACCCAACGAGAGTAACGTCGCCGCGGGAACTGTGCTCATTACACAAGTTTGGCAGCTCACCGTTAAAATTACGGCTAGTTTATGTTCCGGCTACACTTAGGCAACACACACACTGGCCGTTCGCAGTAACATTCGTTTGTAGTAACATAACATAACGACGATATCAGAGGGTTCCAAGTTTGATCCCCGGCCGTACTCTGAATGATGAATTTAGATATCATCTGTACTGCGTCTGATTTGGTGTTTGGTTAATCGTCTTTGTGTGTGTCCATGGCACCCATGACACAGGAGAAAATCCTAGTGTGGGGTTATGAGTGCAGAAAGCGTTATTATTATTTCAGTAAAGCAACTTAAGTGCCTGTGGTGTCTAACACTACTCTTCTCTCTTTCCGTGGAGGTCGTAAGAGGCGTCTAAGGTAAGTCCAGCAGGTGGGGAGTAGTTGGCAAGTTCTTGTGTTACATACAAACCCACTGCAGTCTCTAACACGGTTAACGGACGGGTTAGCTATCGGCAAAACCAACATTAGTGGAGCCCTATATCTAGCAGTTGACATCAACGGGCTGAAACGGATGGATGGATGAAGTTACAACGAATAGTTTTAAAAGAGAGCCAATACTAAAAAATCACCAACCATCCCATATAAGCACCCAATCTCTTGTTTACAATACACTTTAAAGTGTTTATCACTGGCATTATCGGCGAAAAAGAAGTGATGACGAAGAAGTGACGAAACATATAAACATATATATAACGTTCTTAGAATTTTCTCATATGTGTGTGAATTATACTAACTTGCACATGTCCAGTGAAATTGACTATGATACGAACTCTTCTTAACTTTTGTTTCTCATAAGCACGTAAGCTGTTATTCTATTTTAGTGGAGCTGATACGGAGTATTTATTTAACTTACTACTTATTGAAGGTCAATGTGTACAAATGGCAAACGTGCATGAAGTCAAACTGATGGTAAATGACTGTCACAACCCACAAATATAGAACCATAGAACCCCTGTTCTATCTGAAGTCACTCACAAACGCTGTGCCTCTCCCGAGAACTAAGATGGTCACCTCACATGAAAATGTGTCGGCCACTCCACCGAAACGCAAATACTGCTTCACGCTAGAAACAGGTGCAACTTATGAATAAAACAAAAGCCGTTTCATCACTCTGAACCTTGCCGTCTGAAGCGCCGAAATTAAGGTCACAAAAACTTTAAGCCGGAACGATGTACGAAACATCCCGGCAAATGTAGATCGATCTAAAAAACAATCGAATTTCACACATGCATTTAATAGTTACAAGTTTCAAAACTTTGATAGCCTATTTTAAAATTCTACCTCTCACTTCTTGCACGCATCTCTGATTTTTTTGGAACTTATGTGCGTATTAATGATTATTTTATCGTTTCTATTCATTAGTGCATACGTGGTATAAGCCTATGTAGTTTAACTTCGAGGACACCATCTATTACAGCTATTTCTGCCTAGTAATAGCTGTTTTAACAACGCTCTCCTTTATTCTGGTTTAAAAAGAGTTGTAGACAAGACACAAATCCGAGGCGAAAATGTAACGCCTCCGAGTACTGAATTCAGTCAGTAGTACTCAGAAGGTAAGTTAGAATCAAGAAGGTAGAATCAACAGGATAGGTTGATTACAAACGTTTATGGGCGACAGTTGCCACTTACTTACAAAAAAAAGAAAGATCTCTATAGAGGAAGTGGCGTGTACTAATCTGCAAGGCAAGGTTGACAGTAGTCTAAGCCCTTCTCACCGTAAAAGAAGTCCACCAGTGGGAGAACAATGTGTTCATAATTCTGAAACCTGTGCACTATAATGAAATATCTCCATAACTGTGTTAAGATATACACGAAACGAAGTGAGCAGGTCGGACGCAACGTTATTATCTTTCGGTCACCGCAAAATTATTGCGTTTACAGCTTCAGACACATTTGCATACTCATACAATTTTGTGCACAATTATGGAGGTTATCTGGATAGCTGCACGAGGCTGAACTATGTGATTTACCGTCGAATTACTCAGATTGCAATACCATATAACAATTTTATTCTTATTAGGTAATAACAATGTTGTCACCTACTTAAACAAAATCCCATAAAATTGAGAAAAAAAACTCTCTGAATTGTAACTTTCGAGACAAGTCAAAAATTTGCTACCAAAATCAAACAAAAAACGTCTCGTGTATCCGCGATTTGACTACAAATAAACTTCGGTAGACGAAATAATCTGACTGATAAAGTAATTGTTGATTTTATTCCCGTAAATTTCTACTCCCTGAAAATATCCCTAAACAAATCAACCCATAAATTTTTGGGCAAGACCCCCAAGTTGGCAACATAGAGTAATTAGATGCAAAAGCACTATCATTGGCGCTTATGAAATACGAACCATCGGATACGACCTTAATTTTATTTTGTCATGGGCCATAAAAGCACTTTCCATCAGCAAAATAAGAATAATACGTTTCAAATTTACTTCTCACAAAAAATGATATATTAACACGTTGTGACATCGTGACATGACACAATAGTTCGGTAACCTGAAAGAAAAACTACGATGCTCATCGTTAAAAGTGACGACACGTCAGGATATCATAATATTATGCTTCCACGGCAGTATAAATGATTTTGTTGTAAGCGAGAAGAAAATTATAACAGTAGGCACAAAATAAGGAAACGGGATAACACATTTCTTGTTAACAAAAAACACGAAAATAATCTATCTGTTCAGTATCCCAAAAAACGTATCTGTTGAGTAGAATAGAATATTAAACGGCAACTGAACATTGGAACTTTTATGACACGATTCTCTCTTTTGCATAGTTGTGCAGCAGCAAAGTTTTCCACGAAACGACAACGTATTGTGACACTATATCGCATCGTGGAGTCGACGTCGTATCGTTTAGGTGTGCTTGGCCTGTAGGACGGGATGTCATTATCTTTTGGTAACAACCACAAAATAATTACAGCTGCGGAGTTCATTTCCATAACGTGTACACTATTATGTGGTTATTATTCGCATAGTTGTGTGTGTGATTGATGACCATGTTTACTTAATAAGTCGACATAAAAATATTTTCTTCAAGATTTTAATTCTAGTAAATATTATGGTTCCATAATGCCATTGATAAAAATGTTCCTATGAGATATTAGTTGCTTTAGATTTCCACTTGTCAGTTCAGTATTGTGTCATTGAATGGTGCTTACTTGGTTCATTTGGAACTGTATAAAGCTACTATTACGAGGAGATACTACTTTACAATCATTATGACAAATGAAGAGAAATTTATTTAATGATATAACTTATCAAAAAGTAACAATGCTTAACTATAAATGAGAAATATTTTGAATCAACGTAGAATCAAATCCAAGTAAAAAACTTGTTAAAGAACAAAAGACCGTACGTTAAATGAAATTAATACTAATATAGAACAGATGCGATACGTATTGCAACAAGATAAAACCGTAACTACAAATAAACACTGTATTTTTTGGATACCATTCTTATAAATTGGAACGGCTATTTATATAAACAAACATCTAATTCACAGAAGCAAAAACACTTACATTGGCAACATATTATAAAGACAACAATGGCATATTATTACGTAATGGGCACAGTGATTTCGCTGAACAAAAGGTCGAATCTAACAATGAATGTATTCATCATAACTCAACCACAATGAGAACATCCCGATTTGCCGTACGGTTACCCAATTTGATAGAGAATAGAAAACTATAACATATCTAACCTATCACAAGGAAGGCAGAATCAAGATGATATATAAAACCAATTAGATGTGATAAAATATTGAGGTAAATATTATGATGTGTATAATTGAACAGGGGATACTGGATTTTATTGCTTTCCTTTACCTATGGTGTAGTAGTATTAGTATAGTTCCATTACTATTCCATGACTAAAATGAAGATATAATAATCACTAATTATTTGAAAGTATTTTTATTTAATGAAAATTAAGATGAACATAACGAAGAAAAATATTCGTCAACCTGTAGCAGATCTATAAAACACAAAAGATAAAAGGTCGAGTGAAATAATTGTATTAAATTAAATTTAATTATTATTCATTAATTACTGTCAAAGATAAAATTTTAATAATAAGACAAACGTAACACAAAATTTAATCGTACTAAAGATTGATTCACAAAAGGAAACAGAAATTTTAAATAGATTTTAGATAGTTGAACAATTATTATTCTTAATTGGCAAAATCATTATAATAACGCGTTTCACTTAGTACGCAAAAACTAAACGTGTCTTTATATAAAATCGTCAAATTATTTGTTTCATTAATTTACTGGTAGAATAAAATTCTATAATATTAGTGAAGAACATAATATCCATACATGAAAAGATTTAATTGAGTAAATAAATATAGCAGAATCTCTACCATAAGTAAACAAACTTTTAAATGCTTCATAAACATTTGATCCTGTATTTGGACAGTTGAATCAATATTAAAAAGTTTTGGAACAACGCACAAGTTTACGTCACAGTTGAAATCCTTTCGAAAGCGGGAATCGCTAGGAATGACATTAAAGAAATACAGAAGATTCAATTGCGGATTTCGTAAACAATTACTTATTACATTATTATTAGTCACACCTGAAGTTAACTACTTATAATGTACGAGTAAACATGCACATTATTTACAGCCTACCTGGAAAATATGTATAGGCTGAATGACCATAAATCACGTAAATACTATAGTTGCAAAGTATTACATACTCTGTGTAAAGTATCACTCATTTGATGTAAGTGGCTACTTAAAGTAACTTATGCTGTTAAACTAATAGAACACAGAAAAAGGAAGCACTCCTGCCTTTTCCTTCTCCTTCTTGCTGCTCATAATGACCGTCTTTACAACCAACCATTATATAGAACACCATATGTCCACCAAACATTATTATGAATTTAGAAATATAACTGTCATCGTCGCTATATCGTCGTTAAAGAGTTTAGTAGCGCAAAATCTGCCGATAAAACAGCGTTAGTTTACACGCGTATCGAAAATAAAACCAAAAATCGCGAATTCGTAAAACCTCTCCCACGAAAAACAATATTAACTTATCTATATCACGAATAGAATCTATTCCATAGGTCATTGGCCGTCCAATCTAATCCAATAAAGGCAACATTACGGAGATGCCACTAATCAGACGACCTCCACTAACGGTACGTATATTTAACAGGTTTCCCATTACGACCAGAGGCGGTGGCATGGTACCCGCGGAGCGAGTCAATTCGATCGTCGTTACGTAACGCTAATGTGAATCTGAACGGTAACGGTGTAAGGGATTGAGTGTTATTGTGCAGTACCCAAGTCTTAGATCGATCTTTAGTGAGGCTTTGAAGATCGTTATGCAGAATATTTAAAAAAGTATAATTTGCGTTTTGGTTGTTTTTACCCGACTACGTCAGAAGGTAGGTAATTTAGTTATCTCTAGTAGTGTGGTTTCAATTTACGTGAAATAGTAAACCTATACGCAATAATTAAACCAAGTACTATGCAAAATTTCACGACATTAACAAAAATATTATTTGGATAGATTATTTTAAACGACCTACAACTAAAACTATATTTCACTTTTGAACATCAAAAGCAATTCACGCTATCAAAACACTTAAAACATTATGCTTTGTATTCTAAGATTACCTATACAGAATAAAATAAAAAAGAAAACACACTAATTTGACATTCATGAGGTTAAGAACGTCTGTGCCGGTTCCGGCGTGCCTCAAGGCGCTGCGTTGGGACCGCCCGCATAACTAACTTTTACCTGGTTGTATAAAACACACCTCTCGCGCATTGCTACACAGTATTTTTTAGACTGACAAGTTTTGTTAAACAGTTACAATTGTACATATAGAATGGGTAATACGATTTCTCACCTCTGAGTGTAATATTAGTCGAGATATGAAGTATTGTTGCAATTTTACAGAATATAGAAATGAAACATAAGATAGAAATAATGTGATAAGGGAATGAGAAGATAAATAATTTTATTATGTCTGCTATTACTTAGATTTACATAAATTATTTTGATTAGGATTTTTATGGTGTATATTGTAATAATAACGCATTTAAGATGTTTATGAACTCGAAGAGATAGAAAGCGGTAGGTAAAACAATACCGAATGAAATGAAAAATAGTAATAGTAGTAGTTTACACTCTTGAACGTTTGTAAGGCATGAGAATTAAGGCCACAAAAACTTTTAGCCGGAACATTGTACGAATAATCCCCGTACAAATGAAGTCATTTGCTAAGGTCAAAATGATTTCATTCTTCCCGCTGTGATGTGGCCCTAATCGCTTTGTTAAATACGTGCAATTTCGGTCTTACGGTACATACACGGGAAATGGATTTACGGTTAAGTTTTACTTCTAGACATGTTTGCTTCTATTTACGAATTAAAAGTGCATATGTCACTACACGCCTTCTACACTCACACACGCCTTCTACACTCATAGGCCCACACTAGGATTTTCTCCTGTGTCGTGGGTGCCATGGACACAGAAACACGAATACTCAAACACCCAGACCCAGAACAGAAATCTAAACTCATTATTCATATTTCTGTCTGGCCGGGAATCGAACCCGGGATCCATTGCGCGTCAGACCGGTATGGTAACGGCTCGACCACGCGGGTCGTCGACTACGTGCAGGCTTTACAAATTTTAATTCTTGTAAATAAAATTAATGGCCAATAATTATTTCAGGAGTTATATTGTCTATACAATCGAATCATTCATGTCACTTACGAAATAAAAAATAACACAAAACTTCATCCATACGTAATCAATTATATAAATACGCACGGGTTACCCTTGAAATTATATCCAAAACATTTCTGAGGCTACAAAACGTGTTACTCGAAGTTTGACTACTCTCGAAACAATTAGGTATGTAAACCGAGGTTAAATTCCAGTCCTTTTGATAGCTAGACTCAGGTAACAGGAGCCAGTGTGCTTTACTCGAAGTGGCGCTATCGCGTTACCGTCTCAGCATGCACTTGATTCGTACGAAATTCCCCAACCGGTTTCGAGAAAGGTGAAGTGATTATTAACCATGATTTAGTTTATGTTTACTGTTTGAACAGGCTTTTTAACTATAGTATCGTATCTCTTAACCAAAGTTACATGAAACAAAATGTTTCTAGAATACTTTATCTCACTATTTTCCATCGCAGCTATTTATAAATTACTAATTGTAATTGTATTTTACTAATTGTAATTATTTAGACTTACTTACTGTCCTATATACTTACTACAATAATCTCATTAGTAAAAGTCTTGATAATAATGACAGTCACATACGAATCAAAATTACTTTAACACCAAAAAGTACAGCGTTATTTCTCTTGCTTGTGGTTTCCTATTTCTACCACAAAACAGCTTTTGCGTTTCGCTTTGAAGGTTGTGGTTAGAAACACGCACAAGGCCTGTACAATAATTTATCGGGAATACCGGCGCATGTGTAACAGGCTCTTACCTTAATTGAAATTAAAGTTATGTAAGAAACACGAAAGAAAGAACAAAACAATAACGATTAATGTTTAAAGGCAATGACAGAACCATACTTTAAAGTTAATTTTTAAAAACTTCTAACATATTGTCTTTCATTTTAAGTAAATCGAAAGAAATAGAAAAAAGATTAAAGAGTTTATGCCTAACAAACAATTTAAGTTGATCGATCCGCATCTAGCCAACAAGATGTCCCATGACCTTAATCCTTGTCATTCTGAGATGAATGACATCGTCTTAGCGTCCAAAACTAGTCAAGACCAATTAGGGATTATTTTTTCTCTTTCGATTCAATCACACCGACACGAAATCAACTATGAATGGTAAACGGTAATGAGCAACGGGCGATTCGAAGCGGTCAATGCCAACGACCTTGCGTATGCCGCCTTAGGCGCAAAATCAGTTACGTCAACATCTCGATAAGCATTACTAATTATGTTTTAAGTGCTGTATCGTGTTCGACTATCGATTTTTTCCATTGAATTCACTTACTAATCTATAGTTCTGTTTGATTTGATAAGATAATCGGTGAAACGGATGCTATCCTTGTGAACTTTTGTTTGATTATTTGATACTCTACATTTTTTTCTTTTAAAGTGTTTGTTACGTGGACGTTTTCGCTTTTGATTGGCAAGATATCGATTAATCAGCTAATCGTATCATAAAGTAGCAAATACTATTTTTTGATATGTTACTTAGGGATATTAGATAATTATGTATATCACCAATAAGATTAAAGTGGTGTTACTACTACATACATGCTCAAGTGTCTATAATAGTCACTAACAACAATTTAACAACATTTGTGTTAGAATTCTAAAACATAAAGAATGTTTGTTATTATAAGTATTGATGAATGTAGACGAATACAAATTGATGACACGAATCCTAACTGAAGGTCTAGACTAAAATCGATTCGACAAATTGTTTACTATCGATTCATTGGTAAATCGTATGTAAGGTATTAAATCTAGGTCAAAGTCAACGACATATTAATTGCTGTTAAGTCTCCAATACCTATATTTTATGACACCGAGTTACTTCAATGCAGAAATCGAGGTTATTTTTAGTAGTTTTGTATAGTTACACATAGATATCGAGTGGTTCTTTTCTAACAAAAAGGTTTTCTTTCCGACCGCCTCCAGAGAAGATAAGAATCTCTTTACTAGCCACACGATCTTTAAACTATCTCCGGCTAATATCTTTAAACACGCCATGTCCCGATTTTAAGCCTTCGCTTCTAAACGTAACAAAGGATTTATTTATATTTCTGCTATATCTTCAAGTAAGAGAAAAACCAAGAATTAGATGGTATTTTTTGCAAGTAACTTAGGATATCGAAATTTAATTTTATCTTCTTACTTCTCACTCTATTATCGTTATCAAGGGCAAAAACACTACATAAAGCAAAATAAATTTATATAACAACTTGATGTACTTATATAGGCATTATATTATTTATAGTGAGTGCGACTGCGAATAATTTATCGTATTTATTTTTCCAATTATTATTTCTTTACTAAAAATAATTATTAAGAGATCTTGGCTGTATTTTTAACTCGCTTTTTAACTCGCTTTTATTAGCTTCGGTTGTATGTATGTATGTATGTAACGGAATCTTTGAGCTCAATTTTCACTA
>DWNE01008889.1:0-11246 GCA_018249875.1 Cecropterus toxeus | reverse complement strand
TAGAGTATATTAAAATTATTGCGCGAAAAATTTGGAAATTTATGACGCATTACTTGATTGATTATTTATATAAAATTTTGTAATATAACCTTACAGCGTTCGACAGTGTGTCGTTTGAAAGCGAATTAAAAATTCATAGTTAAGATAAGACTAATTCTGTCGGGCCTTCTAGATATTTATACTTCATTATCTTAAGTAAAATTAACTATAAAAATATTAATTATCCTAACGATCCCTACGTGTTTTGTGCTAGTCAAGACCGACTTATTAAAGCTACACAATAATTAGTTGAAAATAACTATAATAATAATTACATTGCCTCGAATAATTAATCATGTTTTTGATTTTTATTTCGCTTTATATCACTAAGATATATAATTAATTTTCTTCGCTGTTAAAGTAGATAATAATTAATTTCTGATAACATAACGTAGAAAAATCAAAGTTACCCATGTTCTTGGCAGTCGGGTCGGTGGCAGTAATAGCAAACGACACGTGGACCACATGACTACTTCAAAAAGATCCAGAGGGATCACAGTACATGGTACATAGTTCTGAAGTCGGCGCTCATATACTCGTAGAACAGTTTCGTAAGTCGTGTTCTAGTGAAGTATGTGGTGCGCCGACTTCGGGACTATGTACTATGTTTTCTGCATGTACTAAACGAACATATATTTAAATTATTTTTTACTTTTTTGTGGCATGGAATTCGGTCTTATTTTTTGTTATTTTTTTCTTCTTTTACATTTTCTTTTCATATTCCAAAAAAGACTTAAATAAAAATAATATAAAAAATGTGTTGCCAACCTCAACTTCAAAAACCCATGTCCGGACTTGGCGTTCCGTTTTACACTCTACGACGCATACAAACCTATATACTGAGTAAGTAAGACCCTCCTCATCAATGCTAGCGGCAATGTCGCCTGAGACACGGTTAATCTCGCCCGACTTGACCTAATAACAGACATATCAACATACTCTTACAAATGATACTGTTAAGAAAATGTAGTTGAAATATCTTATTTATTTAAAATACGTAATACCCAATTCTGTTAGTATATATGTAAACTAGTCTAAAATCTGATAATATGTGTATCCTATTTTTATTTTTACTTATACTTAATTTGTTACTAAGAATGCATCTGTCATAGGCATGTCATTTAATTAGCCGTTCAAGTAAGAGCCTAACGTCTTAGCTATATAGCGCCGTTTAATTAATTTCCTGATTTTCCAAAACGTTTTTCTGTCATTTAATCAAACTGCCAAACATAAACCATGTTTTAATAGAAAATTAATGCTTGCCCTATTTATTTAATCACTTAGCAATTTCAAAACGTATTCAAGCGTAGCAAAAAATGATACGCACATTGATAATTAAATAGAAAGAAGAAAGAAAGAAAATACTAATATAATTATGTATAGAGTATAGAGTTGCCGGTCTGGGTACATACAAAGTTTACAAGGTACATAAACTCCGCTGATCTTTTACATTCATGTTTTTCCTTTGAATATAAAATGCGTAACTAAATAAGATTTTCTTTCTAGATGCTGCCTGTCATCCGACCGGAATGGAGATCCTATTTCCCAAGAAATTGCTGGGAAATTGTAAGCCAAGTTTTTGAGTTTAGTCGCTTAAAGTATTTTCAAACCTTTTCAACATTTATTGAAGTACTTTTTGCTAACTCTTTGTAAGAAAATAATTAAAGAATATACTCGAATGGACAAAATGTTAGGTATTATTTGGAACAATTTTTCTTGTAACTTTGAAGTTACTCGATTAAATCGTGAACATGTATGTTATATTTTATTACACACTAATTCGTTTACATTGAAACGAAATAAAACATTGTCATATCATTAAATGGTTTTTGTTTCAGATTGAAGTAGTAAACGAGCATGCAGTCCATTCAATGTTAAGTGGTTCTTGCCGCCCACGGACATCTGTAAGTAACTTTGTATAAAATAGAGGTTCTACCTGGAGTCGATCACAGATGCGTTACTACCCCCGAGGACTAAGATGGAGGCCCTACATACATATATATGAGCCGGCAACCACACTCTTAAGCTGAAATGCACGATCTCCTTCGCGCTAGAAATAGGTGTGGAGGTCCCGCTCGATCGAACTATATCGGTTTTACCACCTGGTTGTATATCAGGTGGTAAAACCGATATATTGTAACAAATAGGGATATGACTTGGGTGGGCAAAAAACGATTTATATTTTTATCAAACAATCGATTTTCCAAAATCGATGTTTTTACAAAAAAATACGATTTTTAAATCTATTTTTATTGTTTTTCAGTATAAAGTTGGCCCCCAAATACTTTTTGTTCATTTAGTTGACATTTTTTTATGCAAAATATCACAAATAATAAGCACTAGATGGTGTTGCGAGTAATTATATTATAGAACTGTTTTTATACTATCGAAACTACATGAAACTACGAAATATATAATCTTCTTACTAATTCAAAGTAACGGCAAAAAATCGAGAGTATAAATAAAAACCGATTATTTATGGTCAACAAATCGATTTATAAAAATCAATTATTCTAATTTTTTTTTTACATTTTTTTAATTTTTTACATCCCTAATAACAAATACCAATACAATAATTTTGTAATACGTACGTACACTTTTTAACCAATTATAACCACAGTATGAGCGAGATTATATTATATTATTTTCATTAAAGTATAAGTATTGAAAGTAACAAGTATAGGTATTGAAAGTAACAAGTAGTAAAATATATACGAACACAATATTCGTTTTGATTGTGTTTGTCTTTATACAGGCAGATGAATATGATCGAGTATAAAATATGTTTCTTTTTTCATTAATATGAAGTAGCAAACGAGCAAGCAGCCCACCTGATGGTGGGCAAAGTGGTCACTGCCGCCCATGGACATTTGTAAGCAACTTCATATAGAACAGGGGTTCTATATGTCTTTTATGTCCAGTAGCAAAGCACGGGTAGGTTCTTCAGCTTCAACATAACATGAAGCGGTTTCAATACTAGTTTGGTACATCACATCATACAAACATATATAGATCAAGCTAATAACCGTTTTAAAACCCAGATATTCAGGACAAATCCCACTGCGTCAGTGTACAAATGGACAGCGTTCTGCCGTATTTCACTCCGCCGCAAATTGTTGGCGCAGCGTGTAATGGGAATGGGAGTAGTACAGTAACGAATGTATAGACGTACCTGCTACAAAATTATTTTATTTATTTATATATATCTAGTAATTTATTTAACTATATATGCATATGCCCATGCATACATAGGTATGCAAGGTTGATTTAATGGCTCTGGATCCCTAAGCGTAAGCGAGAATTTCTTCCCGTTTGAAGATTTTTTCTTCCAGCGGGAATCTTTTCATGTCTATTCCCATATTTGAAGATACGCTTGCAGTGCTTAGCCTTGAATTGTATGATTTAAAGAGGTAATAGTCATTTAAAGGCTTGTCTAGGCAAACTGGAATTACAGATGTACGTAGGCGACAGTTACAACTTACCATCAGGTGGATTCTATGTGCGTTTTGTTAAGTTCAATCATATAAAAAGCAATTTGATTTCGAGTATATTTTGTGAATGTGATATTATTATGAAAAAAAAATTATTTTCTGGTATTATTCGAGAGTCCATTTCCCAGGATTATAAATGTTGTTATTACGATTAAACGTAAAGAGAATTTGAGAATTTAATTGGAATTGCCTCAAACCTATTAAGCTTAAGTATTCACTATGAGGTCATGCGTCAGATAACTTTTAAAAGTTTGTACAGAATAATAGGTTTATAAAAGCGAACTAATATTATATTACCTTCAAAGTTATTTCATTAACTCGATTGAATAAATAGTTTAAACAAAACGAGCGGGACCCTCAGACGCTGTGGACTTTGCAAACTAATCAGACGAATTTCTTTGAAAAAATGTTAAAAGGCCTTGTAAATTCCAATGAGATCCAATAACAATTTGACAAGAATATAGATTTATAACAGAATACAGTATAAGCAAAGAAAATGTGAAAAATCTCTAACAAAAGCTTATGTTTTTTGTCCATCCCTTCAGAGGTCTCATGTGATATCGCACTCACTACAAATAATCCCCTACCAAGATTTTTTTCCAATTAAAAGTACTTTTACATTGTCCACTAAAATCAAAATAACCGTAATATCTAATTATACATCTCATGATGTTGTACCTTAGTAACAAAATGCCTACCACACTTTGCAAATTGGAATTCAGTAGCGCCCTGAAGAGGGTAGATATAAATGTAGCAAAACTATCATGATGATCGAACCACGGACGGTTGTGGCCATATGTAATAAATTTGATGTAATCTTTAGTTGCATACCTAACAGGTGTATATTTTTATAATATTTATTTTCTTAATGGAATACTTTTATTTTATATTTATATACTGCCTTGCATATTTTCTGCTTAGCCTTTAGATAATACTTCTAATATTTAGTACCTTTTATACCACATTTTAAAGTATAATAATCTTAAATAAATAAACCACAATGAATCTTACTAGTGCTGTGCCGGTCTTGAATAGCACCACGCCCTCTTATCCCGTTGATCTTGTAGGAGGCAAATAATGTCCAAAACCCTGAAATTGGCCAGTAGCCTCTTCCTGTGTAACATGACCACGTAATGTTACCACAAACACACATGTCAAGTGCGATGAGTATTGGCATAAACACCTCCATTAGGGCCTATGTCTAACATAGGACGTGAAAAGGCTGAGTATACTTGTAATTTAGAGTGTTGAGGCAGCATTGTAAATCTTCGGATTAAGGATTATGTAAGCCAGTAAATCCAGTAATTAGGCGCAGGCTTGCACATTACGTATACATGGACTGTAATGTAAGTTTGCGTATATGTTATGCTGCGGTGATAGCGGGAATCTACATAATTGACGTCTTAAGAAAACTACTTATATTCATAGTTTGTTCTACATGTCTTATTTCTGCTTTATTAGAGCAAATTAAGTGGTACCGTTCTAGTAACAACGATGTGTTAAGATTGATATACACGAAGAATTTAAACTTAATCTTATTCGCTATTTGGGAATCAATCCCAAATAGTGTTGAAGATTAAGATGAAGCTCTTCATATATTGGTAGTGACTATTCATATATGACCATTTTAGTGATTAGTTATTAAAGTGGACTGCATTCAATATCATAAAAAAATCGAAAGGCACTCCAGGAGTACAGATAGAAATTAAAACTTGAACGATTACATAGTATATTATTTAATCGTCCGGAAATATTGTACATACTCAAAATATGTACAAAATAGTATAATTATGTAAATACTTATATACATATATATCGGTTACGGTAACAGTGCCATGAAGTCAACGGTTTTTTCTTATCTCAAAAAAGTCTATCATGCTTAAAGAAGTTTTCACTTCAAAAATATTAAATAAATTTCATATCCCACTTACTATTACTTTTTTATAATACAGAAGTATCAAACGAGCATGCTGTATATCTGATGGTAAGAGGTCGCCCACGGACATAAGTAACTTCATATACAAGTGCAACATGGGTTTTATTTGTATTCAATCACAGTTACGTTGCTACTCGCGAATACTAAGATGGTCGCCTCATATAAAAATGTACCGATTGAGTGAGTACTATCACAAAAAATTACAACCAAAAAGTTACGAATTTAGCAAATGCGCGTATACTGTATATTATTTCAACCGTGAACTTTATACTTGCGTAACCATAACCATCTTGATGACTACTATTTGCGACGAGACGATGCTATTCCGCAGTCGCTTCGTAAATATATCTAACATCGTAAAAATAACGTGGTGACGTAACAAAAGCCCTAATACGACTGTTATTTAGTTGGCAAGGAAGACAAGTAGAAATGGAGTTCTGATTTGAGGAGACTAATGCATTTTAAGTTCGAACTAGTAAAAATAAATATGAATAATGCATTTGATATTTAGGCATCAAAAATAAAATAAGAAATGAAAAATTGAAAAGTAATATCTTTATTTAGTCACATTCGATTTAATGTTCCAATAAAATATTTATAAAATATCGGTACATCTGACTTAAACATAGTTAAAAGTATTTTATTCTTCGTATCAATAACATAATGCAATAAAATTTATTACGATATAATATCTGCACTTAAAACAGTATATTACGGTCCGCTACGTTATTTTATGATCTAGTGCCATCCATATCTAGTGTGGCATAGCCCGTCGTTAACCACATATAAATATGCAATATAATACGTGAAATATATCTACTATATTCAACCATAATTTTGAACGGGGTGGAAGATTTAGTTTTTGACTTGACGTAAAAACACGCAATATTAATTTTACTCGACTGCGTTAGAATGGATAATATTTTTCGAGCGTCTATGAATGTATATCCATAAATACATATCCACAAATTAGTTTTACTTTTTAACAGACTTCAAAAAAGGAGGAAATTCTCAAATCGGCTGTAATTTTTAATTATATATGTATTTGTTACCACAGAACGTTTGACTGGATGAACCGATTATGATGATTTGTTTAAAGCTGAAGATGATTGTAGCGCTGACTTCGAGACTATGTACTGTATGTACTAAAGTCGCATAGAAGTCGTTTTCCTATGTTGTTAATTTTTTTTCACTATCGAGTTTCGAGCGACATAGTAACAAATGGTAGGGTCCAAAAGAAATCGTAGGAATTCTACTGCGGTGTCAACCTCAATTATTTCTTTTTCTTATTGGTAACAAATTATAGGAAAACTTTTACTCGATTTTATATTGTCTTCTGAAAGAAATATCTAGAAAAATTGAGCAATTAATATAATTATGATGCCGAATAAATACGCGTTTTTTTATTAAGTATTTACATTTCCAGGAGTAGTATCCAAATATTTATTCATGCGGATTTTTTATAATTCAAACGGCATCACTCATACGCATACGAAGAATTTAACTATGAAATCGAAAAAACATGTTAACAATGACTAACTTAGTTGTTTTGTTTATCACAATACAATTAAGGCTGTATACTCCAATTTTACTTTTATATTTTATTGAAATTTATATAATAATTCACGCACATCTACAGATCAAAAGTAAATAGAGGCAAAATACAGGTTGTTTGAATCATAGGTCGAACTGAATCGAGCTGATTGAGAACGGAATAGTGCTTCTGAAGCTAAATGAGCCTATTGAGATACGAATAAATTAGACTTTATTGGAATCTGAGTTTGATAAATAATCAGATTATATTTGATCGCGTCTACTGCATACTAATGCTTACATTATTTTTAGTAATTCCTACTCAGTTAATGCTCGTTTCACGTTCCACTTATTTTGAAAGAAACGGACTAAAAATTTAAAGTAATAGTATTATTGAGTTTGAGGGGAAAGTTGATGTACTTATTCCTTTGGGATGAATTCTTATCGCTTAAGAGCAGTTGCAATTAGTCAGTAGAGTACACTACCAAGTTCCGGATCTGGATGTTTTGGAACATATATATTGTTCCAAGTTTCAACAGAAACTTTCGGTATAATATATCTCTGCAATGTATCGCCATTTACATATTATTAAACTTTACTAAGCATACTAATATTACAAATGTGAAAGTTTGTAGGATGTATGTATGTTGCTCTTTCATTGGATTAGGATGGAATTTGGCACGCAGACAGTTGATGTCTTAAAATATAGTAACAGACGTAGCCACGGGAAAAAGCTAGAAATGAATATCTCTATATACCAAAAAAGGATTAATTATTCAAACAGGTCGCCCTTCCATTTTCCTTTATTACGATATTAACTTTTGATACAGTCTGTTGGACAAAAGCTTACACATAGTCTTGTTTCCGCAGTTTATATTGGTATTCCAGTAAGTTACTTCTAAGGACATTGCTGTTCATATTTTGGAGCCGATTACTTAGTCACATACTACGTCACACACGGAAAGAAAATAAAGTTATCCTAAGCCACCTGAATAATCTAATCAGGTAAAAGGAACCGAGCTACTTCTAGTTTCTCTACTAATGTTATTAGAGTGATCTATCCCCTCTCGACATTTCCACAGACATGTTGCATAAGACAAAATAACCTATATTTTCTTTTGACAAATGGGGTTTGCTGGGAAAAGGCAAGGATATTTTGAATCAAAGAGAGAACCTTCCGTATTTGAATAAGTTATTCCATGGAGCCCTGTACAAGGAGTAATATGAGGTCAGGATGCTACCAGTAAACAAATGATAAGATTAAACATGACTAAAATAGAAGTCTTACTATTATTGCCCGACTGCGTCAGAGGGAGGGTAGTGGTTTTCGAACGTATGTATGTTTGTTTGTATGTATGTTCATTTATTTGGCACGCGCTACAGTCCAAACGGCTTGACGGATTTTGACGTATGACATATCATTAGAATCGTCTCAGTTAGCATAGTGACATATAACTATACCATTTTTAAAAATGGCGCCTGGAGATAGAGGAAAACGGGGGAGAGACGATTTTTTACTGTTACGACCATATAAATATGAAATGAAAGCTAGTAAATAGACCAATCTATATATTGTAATACATTTACTTAACTATTTTGACAAAAACTCATATAGGCGGTAAGTTAAATATAGGTAGGTATATCATTATTTCATTATGAAAAAAAACTTGTTTTAAGAAGTCGGGTTTTTTGTCTTAATGTTTTTAAAAAAAATACTACTAGTTGACAATGTGAAAACTTGTGAAGGTGAATGTGTGTTTGACACTATTTTACGCAAAAATTACTGGTCGAATCTCACTGAAATTCGACATACAGATAGCTTATGATCTGGATTATCACATGGGATACTCATTAGCGTTAAACGTGGCCGAAGCAGGCAAAGCCGCGAAAATATGATAGTTCATAAATCGTAGTATCTATACTTCTAATACTAATAGTATAAAGCGGTAGAGTTTGTTTGGTTGAACGCGCTAATCTCATGAACTACTGGTTCGAATTGAAAAAATATTTTTGTGTGTATATAGTAAATTTATCATGGGCTTCGGGCTATATACTCGTAATATCACGCTATGCTGGTTCGAATTGAACAAATATTTTTGTGTTGAATAGCAAATATCGATTATATATTGGACGCTTTGAGCTATATAACATCGCGCTATGTTTGTTTGTTCTCTAATAAACGCGGGTGAAACTGCGTGGCATAGGTAGTCTTGTATAAACCTACTAGACAAGAACTGTATTCCTCTATACATAATTATTAGTATAAAATCGAGTATAGGCACATATAATAAGTGGTTTCAAGGTTACGACAGTATACAAACTAAATACATTACAGAATATTTGCTTAAGTGTTGAAATGAAGTCATCTTGTGATTACGCCAATGTATAAGTTAGCAGGGGGTTGATGCAAAGTACCGCTTTCCATTTTCTAGAAACGGGAAAATTGTTTATCGTTTCATACAAAAAATCGTTGTAAGAATTTCCACCGGCTCTCTTTTTCTGAAAGTATCAAAACTATAGTTGTCATACTTTTTAAAATAATTATTATGTAAGTTTTGTCCGTAAACTAGTAAAACCTGAGATGGTTTATAAATATACTGTGTAATCAATATGGCATGCGCGAATAAATAAATGAAGAAATAATTCATCCGTAAAGTTATCTATATCTTGTACTTTGCTAGACTGTATTATTTGTGTCAATAAATACATTTATTGGATAACGTAACATAAAGTAAACATAAAATGAATAAATTCAGTTACAGAATATCGCTGCAAATCGTAGCAAAACTTGTCAAAATTCGCTCAACACCGACACTTGCACCAAGCAAATGTTTTGTGGCCATGTTAATGCTCAGTAGATGTGACGCAATGCGATACGTGATCCGATCTCAATAGATGTCGAAACAGCCAGGCTACTGACTGGAAAATGCAGCCTTATCCGTTTGTTGCTTGACTTACATACTGTTCACCTAATTGGTATACCGCCTATAACCCAGTGGCACCCTTTGATCTGACTGTAACTTTCTTTCTATAATCACGAATCCATCCGTCAGCTTTTCGAGCTCCATTGCTTGACATAGGCCTCCCCAAAAAGGCGCCACTCGCCAACCGTTCCCCGCTGTCTTCTCCAGGTTATCAGTCGGTCGGGGGGCGACCTGTGCTCAGGTAAAAAATAACCACGAATAAGCCATTACATTACGATATTTTAGCGGAAATATTAAAGAACTTGTTAGGAATCAGGAAATTAATATTATCATAAATCCCTACATAAATTCAATCACGAACACAATATAATGAAATTCAGTATTGATTAAATTAACTCTGTGACTCCGAGCTTTTATCGTTTCCATACATTATTAGTATAATAATATTATTTATAAACAAACTCATGCTATATATACTTTATTGTTCGTGCAATATACTCCTATTAAGACGAATAAACGAACTCTGTACATAAATCCAACAGTTTCATCTGCTGCAGTTTCCAATACACAGCCAAGTGCTATTATTATGATTATAGCATCCTTTCAAGGAGATATTTAGCAATATAGAGATCAATTGGTAATGAAATGTTTTAAAAAACATATTATTATTTTATTTTAACATAAAGAAGAAAAAAATTTTTAACAAAAAAATATCACATACTTGCATGCCACAAAAAAGTAAAAATAATTTAAATACATAGTGGTTTAGTACATAACCAGTAGGTTCATAGTACATAGTCCCGAAGTCGCATCATTCCTTTATTTATATGATAACTCGTAGTCTTTAGGTGTTTACTTGTTATTTAAACGGAAATAAAATTAAATGTCTTTATTTTGAATATGGCTGTTTTAGACTACCACTGGATCAAAACACGAAACCTCATCTAAGAAGATCCGAGAAGAAATTCAGTGAGTTTTTCTTTTTTTGTTTGTATAATATATTTCTTTACATTATTTGTTTTTTTTTTTACATTCAATTAAATCTTGTCTTACAAATCATAACTAACTATAATACGATGAAGTGATTCGGCAGGCTGCATATTATTCGGTATTACATGGAAGTTATCAGACCATATCGAATTGCAAAATGAATTACGATCTTAGTATTCATTTAATTCAAAACTGTTCACTAAAATGATAATGTTAGTTATCATATATAATTAATTTATACAATAAATCTTTTCAAATAAATAGGTCTGTACGAAGGTCTGTATTTGCTATTAGAGATAACGTGTCATTTCTTTCTAATATATAGAGTATAGG
>DWNE01008888.1:0-11246 GCA_018249875.1 Cecropterus toxeus | reverse complement strand
TGGACACACAAAGACGAATACACAAACACCCAGATCCAGAACAGAAATCTAAACTCATCATTCACATTTCTGTCTGGCCGCGGATCGAACCCGGGACCCACTGCGTGGTCTGATACGCAGTGGGTCCCGGGTTCGATACGGTGACCGCTCCGCCACGCGGGAGCAATGAACAGCGATTTCTACCAGATTCAGTGTTACCTGCCCACTTCTTTTAACTGCCCATCCCTTTGTTAGGTAGAGTCCAGCCTATATTAAATAAGTACCATTTATTTTGTATCTATTTTATTTAAATAAGATTAGTTCAGTTAATTAATATTACGAAGGCGAATTGTCAACGATCCATTTGTGGTAATGCGCGATATTTGTATACACACTGGGTACTCCTTCACTGCCGCAGTTTTCAGAACCAAATGACACGATGCCGACCTGAAATATATTAAAAAGCAAGTACACTACAAATTAACTTACGCAAAAACTAAATAATATAATTAGATATATATATACTTTTACTAAGACAACACTAAACAAATTGATTGAAATGTAAAAGTAACGTCAACTTGAGTCACTTGAGGAATGATTTTCTCACATTTTTTTTAATATTAAAGAATGGAATACCCTTATTATATGTCTTGTTGAACAATTAGATACATTTTATATCGAAATTTTGAATTTTTTGATATATGTCAGAGTATTTAAACAAAAATAAGAGAAAATTGGGTTTTATATTAGAGAGCATTCAAAGTTACCTTAAGTTTTGGGTATCTTTGAACGGAACTATTATGGAAAACAAATCGTAATATCATAGGTAATATTGAATTCTTTTTTGAATAAAATGGAGTAGTGATTCTATTTTATTCAAAAAAGAAATTTTATTCCAGAAACCAGTTTTATTCAAAGTTACAAGGAAATTCAATGTTACCTAAATTGACTGTATTATTAAAAATATTAAAAATATCAGCAATAATTTATACAACTTTAATGCTAAAACTTTAACGTATGTAATGTATTAAACTACCAGTAACCTGTAATATGTGCTTACTAAAATAAATAATCTTACGATGTATTTTTTTTTGTCTTAATTTACAAATTCTGCGGAATAACTTACGAAGTAAGAATAATAGAGAAATAAGGCCTCATTTCCGAAAGTTATAAAATTAAACATTTAACTAAAAAAAATGTTACTTCTAATTAATTTCTAGTTATATTTTCCTGACCTGTGTATACTGTCCATCTCTATTCAGAAGCAGGGGCGCCCCTCCAAAACCTGAGCACGCATCTTTTCCCTCTTCCCCTCCTGCACAGAGCTTGCCTTCGTTCACCGGGACAGTATCTCCAAACACACGTTCACATACTTCTAAAGAGACCAGTGGTACGTCTAAGAGTTGCTGGCGACCAATCTGGAAAAACAAAAAAAAGTATAAAAAGCATGTTTGTGTGCAATTCACAGACAGTAGAAGACTTGTAATAATATAAAATAGTTTATAATAAATGCATATTTCAGCTTCGAATCATCGCACAGAGACGAGACCGAGAATATAATACTGTTTATTCTATCTCATTCTCTCGCTGACTGAATGTTATAGTTTCTTTATCGTGACGCATTTCGTTTCATCGAGTTTTAAATCACAACGATACTAAAGAAGTTCTACTTCAATAAAATTCGTAAACACAACTTGGCTTGTATCACTACTCCCTCTTTTCCGTTTACTGAAATGCTAGAAAGCACGCTAGAAAGAACTGTGGCTTTCAATTTTTTATTTAATGTAGGTTTTGCATCTCCTAATAATACGTTCATGGAGTAGCTATAGATTATGTACAACAGTATGAACTACGAGCTCGTTTGCATTCAATATTATAAAAAAAAAACAAGTAATACATTATGATTCCTAAGTTATTTGTTAGAAATTAAATCTTATGCGAAATACCTACTAAATGTCAGACAAAATATTGAAAACCTCTAATTTTGAGGTTTAATAGTTGATTTGAATTTATATCATAGACATGCCCTTTAAAATCTAAGACAAAACGTTAGTTAAAACTCCATAAAAATAAATCATACCAAATTAGTTTGACCAGATAGTTTACCCCAACCAACCAACGAGGCGCGTTCATTTATAACGATTTCCGGTTTGTCGTTCAGGCAGACCGGCGCGGCTGTCACTGAAATCAGATGATACCATATTAATGGCGATCAACAACCATGCTTCATACATACATATGAAATGACATTACAAGGTTGCGCAGTAATTGATTTGCTACCAGGAATCGTAATCGGAAATAATAACGAATTTCCACAGTTTTTCCGTAACAATTAGATACATACTTATGTACTGAATAGCTTTTACATAAATTAATTTGGTAATAGCATATTTATCTATTGACTGTGTGCATCTACAGATACACAAATCTTATTAAAACCTGAGTATCTTGATAAGAAATATTTTGCGGATATTTTAAAAATCAATATTAAATTATTTTACAATCAACTATGTAAGACCACATCTCAACTTCTAAGCCGGTCATGTATTAACCACTTGTCTGGTGTTACAAATATCTATAGGCGACGGTGACTACTTTTCTTTTCTAGTTTTCGTCATGAGATCCTTTATCTTTTCATGTGCATGTTATTTCAAGTTCATGTGCGTAAATAGTGTTAGTGAGGCTGGATCGTCTCTCCTAAGTACAGACGTCTTGATACAAGGAGATCTTTTTCTTGTTTTTGTTTATTAACTTCGAATATTATTTAATCCAGACCCTTCTCTTAACATATAGTAAAAAAAATCAGCGCATTTTCGACGTTTTTTTTCGTCCATATTAATAACGTCACAACTTTTATACCCTTCACAAAGCTATTTCTGCTTAACACTAATACACTAATTGTGTCGGAGTATTCTGGTTTGAAGAGTTGCTCTTTAGACAGGGGATTATACTAACCTGAGAACTTAATCTCGTCCTTAAGTACGACCATGGCTATGTCGTGCCGGAATATCTTCTGCTCATATCCCGGATGCACGATAACACTCTCCACTTTGATGGCCTGCGTTGCCGGCGCGCAGAAGAACTCGTTGCAATCCGGACTACGACCAATGTCCCACTCTCCCACCACTATTGTTGATCTGAATAATATAGTTTACTTTAAAACTTAATTTTCCAGAAAAATAAAAACCGACTCTTAATTGTGGTTTAAATTTCGAAACCTCTTTGATTGGTGAGTTTGATTAGTTAGAAAAATGTGACTTGCTTTAACGGCATGGAAATCATAAAGAAACGTACACGAGGTAGACATCTGTAATCAACATAAATTGTCTAACTTAAGGTTGGCCACAAATGTATTGCCCATGAGAAAAAAAATGGAACATCTTGTACATGCCTATGTATGCCTATATCTATACCTATATCCACATCCTTCACCAGAACACATCAAGGTTAAACTGTTTAGGCAAAAATAGATGTTTATATATACCAAAACATAGATAGGAGGGATATAAATTGTAATTTAGCCATACTTACAATTTATATCCCTCCGGTTTAGCAAGAGCACAGTGTGCAGCTGTTAGTACAACTCTCTTTGTAATTATTGATCCGCTGCACGCGAACCTTACGTTACCCGTGTCTTTATCTGAAAATATAGAACATGAAGTTTTGGTTAATATTTGAACAAATGTGATTACGAAAATTAGAATCGCCGAATTTGTAATCCTTATTTAAGTTACTTTTTAAATCAATATACAATGTCGAGATAGGTCCTTCCATTATTTTAATAATTATTATAAAGATATCTAAATAATTTAATTGATTACGGAAGGCCATGGCGACAAGAACCAGGTACCATCAGATGGATTGTATGTATGTTCGGTACCAAACACAAACTCATCTGTGGTTGACTTCATATAGAAACCCCATTGAATACAAAATTGCTTTCAGATGTTCATAGGCGGCAACGACCATAATAATATGCCATCAAGTGGATTACGAACTCATTTGCTACTCCATCGTACTTAGTTACTTACGTCTTAACAACGTTCGATGTATCAAACATAAAACAAATAAAAATACAGATGAATTGAGTACCTACTTCTTTTTGGAAGTCGGTTAAAAACAAAATATAGCATTGAAGCCATAAAGTTCTCTTACTCGTAAACCCAATCCTAGCAACCCAAGGATGAGCTCCAATGCCACTATAGTTCATCCCTTTCACCATGCTGATGCCGCAACGCTGTGTGCCCTCCTGGTACACATTACCACACTCGCAGGAGGGACAACACACGTAGTCCTCTCCGTTCGCGTTGCCGCATGTTAGCTCGTTCAACCGATGGAAGTATCTGAAAAACAAAGGTAAAATTACCAGGTGGTTGAACGAATGTAGTTCGACCGGGGAACTACTACCGCCACACCTATTTCTAGCGGGACGCAGTTCTTGCGTTTCGGTGAAAGGGTGTGGTTGCTGGCTCACTTATAATAGGAGGCGACCATCTTAGTCCTCAGGAGTAGCATCGCATCGGAGATCGACTTCAGATAGAACCTCTGTACTAAATGAAGTTGCTCACAAATGTTCATAGGCGGCAGTAACCACTTACCTGGTGGACTGCATGCTCGTTTGCTACTTCATTGTTAAAAAAAAATCAATGATGGTCTACCAATGTGCATTGTATCGAATACAAGCTTCATAACCTCTAGGGAGAAATCTGCATCTATCAGTAAAAGTGACACAAAAAGTTTGTCAGCAGCGACTGTGCAGTGGATTACCACCGTGGGAGACTAAGACGATTATCATTATAAGAGTAGACCTGAACTCAATGGAACGATAAATTATGTTTTAATGGTACATATGACAATACAAAATAAAATTAATGTTTGCCTTTTGTTTTACCATATTACATTATCTGTCGTCTCTGAAATGACTCATATTATATTCCATGACTGTAAACACATATTATGTAATAGTAATGGATCAAAATTAAGTTTTTACAAAGGAATTTAATGAAATTAAGGGTTTGTTTCCTCTTTAACATGTTTGTATTAAGAATACAAAACTCACCTATCTGATGAGAAGCATGAATAATCTAATAAATCTTCTAAGAGTGTACAACTACTGATTGGTACACACGATGTGTATGGAGGACACCGACCCTGCAAATATTCAAAATAATATAGGAAAACGAATACCTTTCTACGCTTTTTACACTCATAGCCCCACACTAGGATATTCCTGTGTCGCGGGTGCCATGGACACACAGACACAAACACCCAGACCCAGAACAGAAATCTAAATTCATCATTCAGACGTGTATCTGGCCGGGGATGGAACTCGGAACCCTCTGCGTGTCAGACCGGCTATATGACCGGTCCTCGACGTGAGGCGTAATTAAATTTATTGTTATATAAAATGTATTATTATAAATATATCCATTATACATCGAATTACAATATAAAACTTACTTTAAAGTGCAATGCTTCGTCTTCATTTCTAACTTCCATTCCTACACTAACTGTTACACCTGGAACAAAGACATTTGAAATCATTAGAGGTAGCATTTGTAGATCTCAAGTAGGACTTTTGTTTTATTTAGGGGCCCGATGATATTTATCATTGGCCATACGATATGACCACACGATATTACATTGGTTGCATGCATATGTTTTTGTCAAATAAGCATTGTTGTTTGTGAGCATTGCACAATCAAACGAAAGTGGAGAGATGGCAGCCTTGTCGAAATGGGACTCATAAAGCATTGATTGCGTTAGTTCATAAATATTAAAACGCCTCAGTTGTATTTTTAAAATAGGAAATATGTAACTAATGTTATGCAGGAAAAAATTGTAAGGATGTACGTGTGTTTGTGATTATTTCACGCAAAAACTACTCGTCGGATTTCGCTGAAATTTGGCACGCATATTTAATCAATAGGTATATGTGATCGATTATCAACAAAATCCCTGTACTTTTCGTATCGATAAAATAAATAAGCAACATACGAATTTGTTCCATAGAAACATATTACACTTTGCACTGTTCTAAAACTCGTCAATTAATTTACTCATCCAATACAGTGACCTTGTGACTGACAGATTATTATCATCAAATCGAGGCTACACGGGGCCAACGTGTCATACTTAATTGAGGTGTATGCCTATTGTGCAATTTTATTACGTTTAACTGGTATACAACATAATTCAATAGCAAATTTTAGTTTATAGAGCAGGCTGCTCTAGGACTGCAGGAGACGGGTCTGGTCTCTCAACTTTTCTCTCCACATTTATTTTATTCACTTGATGGTAAATGGTCACTGCAACCCACGGGCTATTGGAACTTTATATACAACAGGGCTTTTAACTAAAGTCAGTTTCAGATTGCTACTCCTGAGGAATAATATGGTTGCCTCATAGTAAGTAAGCCGGCAACCACATCCTTCCAACTAATCTCCCCGGGTGAATCGTACTCGTTATCTTACATAAACTGATGAAGAGCTGGGATAGCTCCAATGCGGAAGAAAATATAAGTGGCCACCCATGAGGGGAGCCCTCATGGGTGGCCACTTATATTTTCTTCCGCATACGGAACAAGGTATAAAAACTGCTATCCAATATCCAATCATAATAACCGGGCATTGGTCCCGGTTTCAACGTGCCTCTGAAGCACGCAGGCGCACGTTTAGCGGTCTCCCATCCAACTTCTGACCAGAAACAAAGTTAAAATGTTAATTTAGATACGAGGTACAGAACCCATTGGCTTATAAAAATATACATAAAGAAATACGATTATTACAAACTAAACACATTTTAAAATGGTAGGAATATTTGTGTTTTAAAAGATGCTATTGAAGAGGTATTTTATTACACTTATACACTTACAATGTGATATATATGGTTATACCGAATAAAATACAGGGCTCCTAACAATAAAAAAATAAAAGTCCATGCAAGAAATGCACGCGAAATATTCGCGATGCGGAAATTCGTATACGTTACAACAAATTACTATGAGAGGTACACAATTACTTAATTAACCACTCAACAATTTAATTAGTATGCTAACACAAGGCGCAAAAAATAACACATCATTGTGTTAAAAAAGGCTTACTTCCAAACTGTGCGGTAACTGTCCATTCAAGAATAAGTACGGAGAACAGCACTAAAATTATAGACATTTTGAAAACTGATTTTTATAATTTTGATTTAAAAAATATCGCTCATTGCCCGGCGTTATTAAGAGCGATACGAGATGACTCCAAAAGTATTTGTCATAATAGCGAGATGGCCAGCCGGCGCCAGCTTCACAACAATAATGATACGGTACACAGCCTTCGGTCCCAACGACATGATTCAGGGGTATGCAACCTGTTTTCTCGTCATAAATAGTTTTTATCCGCAACATCGCTAACATGGGAAACAAAAATCTAATTAACAATGAGTCAACTGCCGTCTGATGGCTTTATTGGTTTAGTTTTTCTACTACTTATTTTGCTTTGCACACGCCAATTAGTCAGTTCATCGAAGCCTAAGATATGTTGCATTTGTAGTGAAATGTCAAAATAGCGGGCGTCTTAACATAATTACGCTTTATTTCACCTGATTAATTAGTTGTAATCCTCACTAGGTGGGTCTTGAACCTCAAAACTACCAATTTATCTCAGAAACAGTTTCTTTTTTCTTCGCTCTATAACGATTATTGATTTATTTTGCAGTTGTACATACTATATACTCGGATATTTCTTTTTACTAGCTGTGCCACGCGGTTTCACCCGCTACTACATAAGAAAGAACAAACAAACATATATGTTATATAGCCTATATGCATTTCTCAATAAATGTACTATTCTCTTCGATCACATTCTACACAAAAATATTTTTTCAATTCGAACCAGTAGTTCCTGAGATTAGCGCGTTCACCAAAAAAAACTCTACTATTTTATAATATTAGTATAGATAATTATGTAATGTATCATATTATTAATTCTAATTTTTCATCGTTTCTAGCCCGCGCATTCGCTTGTCTCTCGGCATTCGTTCCCAAATTTCTGCACAAGTTCTTCCTGAAGGACAACAGCGCGGTGATAAAGGAATACTTGGCGAAGTTCTGGCAAATGGCCGCCTTTCACGAACCAGAGCTGGCCACACACCTACATGATATCAATTTTGTACCAGAGCTGTTCGCGATACCCTGGTTTTTGACTATGTTTTCGCGTGAGTATATCGTCTTTGGTCTTGATAAATTATGTCATATCATACTCTAATTGTGTCCCGCGGTTATACTCGCAATAAAAAAGATAACATAAATTTAAGATGTAATTTGATAGAGTAAATTAATATTATGAAGTAAAGACTAGAATACAGATAGAAATATCTATTGTCTCTTATTCTCAGTACCTCAAACTATTTTTAAGAAAAAGTTGCAAAGTACAAAGACGTGGAGCTTTTATTTATATTACAAGAATGGAATACAAGTTCTCATGCAATTCTTCCGGAAGCATAAATATTGTACAATTTGTACTATCATCGACCGGTTTTAACTAATGTGCGGCATGGCTATCTCTTGTAAAGTCTTAACTTCAGTATAAAGCTGTTCCAATAAAATATAATAATTATTATATTATACCTAACAGAATGACATATGATATTTCGTGTGAGGATTTTTTTAGAATGAGAATCTTTTAGGAATCTCAGTATTAGTAAAATGACTAATTAATTTTAATAATAATATCTTTATTTGCTGAAATGTGGTTACAAGGTTGGTCAGTACATAATATTAAACATCTCACATTTGCCACATAATGGCGTATAAATACAATGAATAACATTTAATATAACATTTAATTAAGTATTTTAGTTGCAAGATTATTGTCCTAGTTATGGATTTCTATTAAGTTAAAATGTAATAAAATTAAAAATTAGAAACATAAGTCAGAAGAAACATAACTCACAGTATCAGCCATTGAATAAATTCTTCCGAAGTATAGAGACATTTCTCAAACAGCCACTCTCGTAATTGTATTCTAAAAGTATTTAATGTTAGTATTTTCAAATTGTGAGGGATATTATTATATATTTTTATACACATACTGGCTGAGTTTTTGGATCGCAACACTGTACGAGTAGGTATTATGCATATTTTTGTATCGACTATCGAAATAACAATTGTCACTATTTTTAAAAATAAGTGCATAATTATGTGTCCTTATGATGTTTGTGTTTCTTATATATTTAGCGTAGTAACATATCGTAGGTATATATTACGAGGGATATTAAATTCTGTTCACATTTTAGACGTATTCCCGCTCCACAAAATCGTTCACCTATGGGACGCCTTGCTAGTAGAGGGGCCGTCGCTACCTCTGTTCATGGGAGTCGGGATACTACGGCAGTTGAGGGATACCCTCATGGACTCTGGCTTCAACGAGTGTATACTGCTCTTCTCAGATCTGCCTGAGATTGATATCGGCGAGTGTGTGAAGGTAGGTCGTTATTTTACTATGAGAAAATTAGAAAGAAATGATGGGTAACTAGCTTATTCCCGCGGCCTTGTTCACCTCGGTCACATTTATCAGGGTAATGAGAATCCCGTGTATTTATCCAGGCTATACAACCATCTTTCTGTCTAATTTCATCGAAAACCCACCGTATTTTTAGCGTGAAAGAGTAACAAACATAATATTTGTATTAGTAAGAAGTAAGATTTTTTATTATATTAAACTTAATTATTTAAACTTAATCGAAATTAATTATTGTTTAAACGTTTCAGTATTTTTTTTTCACTTGTCAAAATATTAATATTTAATAATAAAATAAAATTATAAATGAAGTAA
Organism: Cecropterus toxeus; assembly: GCA_018249875.1. Classification (NCBI taxonomy): domain Eukaryota; kingdom Metazoa; phylum Arthropoda; class Insecta; order Lepidoptera; family Hesperiidae; genus Cecropterus; species Cecropterus toxeus. The sequence goes on along the minus strand of DWNE01008888.1, from coordinate 1,443 downwards.
CCTTATAAAATAGAATAAATAAAACTAATGTCAGACTCTGCATTATCCTGTATCTTTATTTTTTTTAAGTCTGACAAATATATCGTATCTGTTGCTTGGACAAGTTAAATTAAATTAATTTATTTATTTCCTTTATGGCATAAACGAGTGATATTTAATTTGTATTGTCATGAATACCAATTTAGATACTGCATTTTATCTTTTTTATAAATTATTTTCCCTTCTTTCTTCTTTAGTATAAATTTCAAGTCATGTAAACATCTCTTTGTTAGTGTGACTTTTGCCTTTAAACGCTTTAACAATATACCAACAGTATATTACAGAACGTCCGTAGATAGTATGAACATGAAGATACTCATATAATACGTATGATACATAATAAAAGTATTTAATTTTTTCTCTGCAGGATTCCATAGAAATGTGCCGAAGTTCAGCCCGAAGCATCAGCTACAGAAGATTTACAAATGAACCGGAAATAGAGGATCCTATGGTAAAATACATAATTATGAATTCACGTCTACATAATAAGTATTGTAGGGATTTACAAATATTATATAGCTAATGTTCGTGCAAATCTTCGTGCAATATAAAAAAAAAAATAAAGAAATTCAAAATTAGACAATTTTAAAATTAGAAATTGTAATATATAGAATTTATCTATATTTATTTAGCTACAGCTAAATATATTATGTCGCAACTTATCCTGCATTCACAAAGTGGCAAAATTTGTGAAAATTAGCACCAATCCTAAAACCTTGGCCAATATTATTCTTTAAATAACACAGGCTAGATTATGGATAAATTACGTATTAAACGGTTTCTACACGCTTTCTACTCTCATAGCCCACAGTAGGATTTTCTCCAATGTCGTGGGTGCCATGGACACACAAAGACGAATTCACAAACACCCAGACGCACAACAGAATTCTGAACTCATCATTCACATTTCTGTCTGGCCGGGGATCGAACCCGCGCCCGCTGCGTGGTAGACCGGTATGGTGACCGCACCGTCACGCGGGTCGTCTTATTAGTAAATTATACCCGCGGTTTCGCTCGCTCGTCACGTTTATAACGGTGATGGATATCCAATGTATTCCGGCTCATACCACCACTAGTTTTTGCGTAAAAAAGTAACAAATACACACTCATAAACTTTCGCATTTATAATATACTAGCTGTGCCACGCGGTTTCACTAGACAAGACACTACACAAGAAGGAACATACAAACATATAATTATGTTATATAGCCTTCCTCAATATACATATGTGCAATTCAATACAAACAGAATTTATCAATACGAACCAATAGTTCCGGAGATTAGCGCGTTCAACCAAACAAACTCTACTGCTTTATATTATTAGTATAGATGTAAGATGTAAGAAAAACATCTTTACATTGCTACTTACAGTTCACCCGATGTGTACCATCAACACATCTATTT
>DWNE01008887.1:0-11246 GCA_018249875.1 Cecropterus toxeus | reverse complement strand
CGTGTTTGTGTGTCCATGGCACCCACGATACAGGAGAAAATCCTACTGTGGGGCTATGAGTGTAGAAAGCGTGTTTTTTTATGACGAATTATGGAAGTGTATTTAAAATATTCTGTATTTATACGCGAATGTATTTAAATAGTCTATTAAAATGATAGTCTTAAGACTAAAAATTTATTAAGTTGTTTATAACTTTATTCGGTTAAATCGGCATGACAACTGAGTCGCATTGTTCTCTGATTGGCCCAGACAAGCACAACAGACAAAACTTATGCAAGTATTTGTGTTGTCAATAAATTACATAGGATTTATTCGACACATAGTGAACGTAAGTACACAAGTGTCGACTACTTGGTTTCATTGTCAATTGGTACAGGTGGGCCGAGTACCCATACAAAATGACGTAATGTGTGTCTGTACGAAAACTTGCCCTGCAATAACCTGTGAGAGTGTTTTCAGATCATGATTATAAGATTAGGGATTACTGAAAACTGATAAAATTACCGTATTTTGTACAAAATTATACTTGATGACATTCTAAACAATTTTGAAGGATAGAAGAAGGATGAATTTGAATTTTCATCTACTTTTTCACCTGGGTTGTGCAATTTGACGTGAAAAAAAAGGTCAATCCTACAACGTAATCGAAATAAAATTTTACTATAATGAACCGTTACAGTATAAGTACAGTACAAAGTATGAATATACAGTAGAACCCGACCCGCGACGCCCCGCGTGGCAGTCACTACACCGGTCTGACATGCAGCGGGATCCGGGTTCGATCTCCGGCCAAATAGACATTTGAATGGGTATTCGTCTTTCTGTGTGTTCATGGCACCCACGACGCAGGAGAAAATCCGAGTGGGGGGCTATATAGCTATATGGGTGTAGAAAGCGTTATTATTACAGTGCATCTGTAAGCACTGTCTCTGATCGCCACTTTTGTCCAAAGTAACGTAATGAGGGAGTGCATGGACATGAGGGTATAGATATTGCCATTTTGGATACACTAAGCCTTAGGGCTGCTGTGCATAAGCTTTTATTAAAATACAGTGTCATTTTGTCATTAAATACAACATTTTTTTATAATAGTAGAATACCATTATGTGATAAATATGTAGGTATATGCAATAAAATATTTACGTAGATATTTTTATATGTTTAATGGTGTAATAAAAAAGTATTTTGTTTTAAGATAATTGATAGGATTTCTAACAAATACAGTTAGTGTATTACTACGCTGTTTTCTAAATTTATTATTTTGTAGAAAACAGTATATAGTGTAGGGCCTACAATATAACATAAATATCTTATGTACTTATAAAATAGTCTAAGAACTATTCACAAATATCAATATCTTTTATCTATTAACTGAGTAACTAAATAAAAAGGACTAAAGATATTTATCGTTCGCTAACCCTACGCTTTTATGAACAGATAAATATGTAATGCATAATCTATACACAAATATGGTGGGCAGAGGCGTGTAGGTCAAACAGACGTCTAAAGCCTCGTCAAATGTCTCGTGCTGATTATATAATATAACTTAATTTGGCCTGAAGCCTTTGAAAGATCTAGATTTGAGTCATCAATCAACAACAATGACAATCACTATAAGATTTATTAAAAAATATTACTCAATGTAAATAATTTCCTGTTCCTTAAAACTTTCAAAATAGTTATGCTTATTATCTTAATTTTCATCGGGTCAAATTTTATATTCCTCTCTCCTTTTGGAAATAAAAAGTTCATAATAAATCTTTGGGTCATAGTCCATATGCTAAGAAAGAGACAAATGATAAATTAAAATACCTCCCAAATTAATTTTATTTATTCAACTTTTAAAATCTGTAATATCTGTAAGAAAACAACTTGAAAATTTAAAGTAGACATTTTGATGAATTTTACAGGAGCGCAAATTTTACGGTGTTTTGGATTGTAGTAACAAACGAGCATGCAGCTCACCTAGTATATGGCCACTGCCATCCACGGTCATCTGTAATGAATCTCAGATAAAATAGAGTCCTACGTGAAGATTCTTTGCCCTGAGGAATAACTCGAAATACCTCGGAAAAGTATCTTCAATGAATTATGTAATTTCTATATGACCTTATATGTTTGGTTGTTCAAACTAATAAAACAGACTTCGAAGTTGAAATTGATACTATGAGGTTAAAGTTTATTTATAGATTTAAACAAAAACCTAAAGGAGCTTACAGCGTAAAATTAGTTTGGCTTCCTCATTTATATTGAATTAGTGATATTTACTTGCAATGTCTTTGATGAGCGCCGAGCTTAATTGAATTCGTTATTGTATGACGTTTACGATAGAGATAAGTTTCTTACGGTTTTTTGTAATCATTAGTGATAATGTTACACGTTACTTTTTGTGAATATGACGTAACAGACGAACATGCAGTCTTTGTGCTGGTAAGTGGCCACTGCGGCCGGCGGGCATCGGTAATAAGCAGATAGACTACGAATGCTGTCGGGTCAACTAAGCCGGCTGCCTTAGTGCTCTATATTATAGGTGAAAGGAAAGTGTATTCATTGTTTTCACAACTATATTTACTATACGAACAGGTTATATCGCCTGATACTAGCAGACACTGACTGAAATATATAAAATAAAAATAAACGAGTCAGCCGCTCAGGGAGTAAAATCAGGGACTGTCGACATGGCGGACTGGACAGAAAAATACATAATTTGTTAAGAATTACATAACACGTATCTGAATAAACTTACGTAAAATAAAAATGAAATAAAAATATTCCTTTTGCATTAATTATATAACAAATTAAATCTTTGTTAACGCTTAAATACTACATAGGATTTATATAATGAGTAAGACGACTTTGCCTTGTAATTCTTACGTTTATGATTGTCGTAAATGGATCTGAATACATCACGAGCGCGTATGAGTCGTAACAGTGTACATAAAATCAATAATAACTTTGAAAGGCGCAACCAACGGTGATATAATCGATTATAGCACTACAAAGTACACGCGGAACTGCGCCCTTCATCCATCCATCTTTGAAAGTCCACAGCAGGACGCAGGTGGAGTTTAATTTAAGCGGCGGTTAATACGCTTTTTACACTCATAATCCTTCCACCGTAACACAAGAACTGCTTTACGCTAGATTTAGGTGTGGCGATGATGTGTCCTCGGTTGAACTACGCTGGTTCCCTCACCCGGTAACCTATTTGAATGCCCACAGCTGAACATAGAACTGACGAACCTCACGACCTGCCTGGCGGAGCGGTCACCGTAGCGATCTGACACCCAGTGGGTTCTGGGTTCGATCCCCGGACAGACAGACATCTAAATGATAAATTTTAATTTCTTTTCTGGGTCTGGGTGTTTGTGTATTCGTCTTTGTGTGAGTTCATGGCACCCACGATCCACGAAAATCCTAGTGTAGGGCTATGAGTTTAGAAAGCGTTATTTATTTGAGTGAAAAAACGCTATAACTTTAACTTATGTTTACTTCGACGTAGCCTAAAAAATCGGGTAATTATTAACATAATTATGTACAAGAAAACGCTAGTAGGACTTCTACATCACAGCTCTAAAACAGTAGCCTAATTCCGTAATCTTTACACAGCATACATAGCTTTGGAAGAGCTTCCTATATTATTCTTAGAAACAAACAAATGTTAAAAGCAATTTGAGTACTGCGTGAATGAGTAGAACTCATGGTAAGTTTCACTCAAACGAACTTTAAACCATTTTACGATTTCGCACCATAATTTTACATCGTTGAACCCAACTTTGAATGGTACGTATTCGAAGTTGGGTTCAACCAGGGATAATAAAAAATCATCTTAAACCAGTATGTACTGATGTAGTGTGAAGTTATGTAATATGTGTTGGATTTTCATTGGCTCCGTAAACATAAGATGCATGCAAGATAAAGGACACAATTGAACTTGTAAGGCAGTTTCCTTACTTCAGGTGTGTGTGTTGGGATATCTTACCCGCAGGTCTCTTATATACTACGGCTAAGTTGACATAAGACCTGGGCAAGAATGTCCAGGCCTCGAGGGGTACCCCCTTTTCCAATTCTCAAGGATATGAAATACCTCTCGGATCTTTAACTTAAAAAACATTATAATATAAAGTATACATGTAATTGTTTGTAGGTAGCGTTGTAGCTAGATGCTTGCTTGAGAGGCGGCTTTTAGGGGTGCACAGCCCAAACGGCTTGACGGATTGTGACGTATGACATATCATTAGATTCGTCTCAGTGTGTTTAGTGACATAGGCTACATAATTTTAAAAAATGGCGCCTGAAAATAGAGAAAAAAGGGGGGGAGAGACTATTTTTTTTATTATTACGACAGTTTATACCTTTATGAACAAAAATGTCGTTTGAAGCTATCGGGTTTTTTTTGTCTTAATGTTTTTAATGATGTTTCTAGTTCCGACACCTTCATATATCACTTCATGGAAAATCTACGCATTTTATCCAATGACAAGGATAACACAATTACTCTATAGTTAAAACCTATTAATTTTTTACAACATTCCCATAACAGTGCAATCATATATGAATTATCTAGAGATTTGCAGCTTTTTTACTATTGATTCACCATACGACCTTTAATTAACCCGACGCTAATGAAGCTAGTTTTAGGCCAAGGTATCACACTCATCAATCGGTACCAGTTCTGATACAAATTAAGGACGCAAGAATCTAGAACATTTTTGAAATTATGTAGTTATAATTACAGTATAAATTGCTTATAAAACATGTATTTTCTTTTATGACAGATTTTAACTTCAAAGATCTCTATTCTGGGACTCTAATAAATTCTTACGATGGTAACACGATTCAAAATTAAATTTACGTGTCAAAATTACACAATTGTTGTTGTTCTTACTTTCTATACCCGTGTCAATCAACATCGCCTCCAATCCCGTGGCGTTAACACGGAGTTGCGAACGATGGCTACCATTAATTACATAAGAATAGCTATGACATTCATGTGTTGGTGAATTTCGTGCGAAACGAATTGAAAATGTACTAAAAATGTCCCTTATTACGACTCTATTACGTTACCTCAGAAGAATCATTGTTTATGTTTTCGTTTATCATTGCAAAGCATATAGCATGGTACGCCCGAAAAAAACTATATAAACTTACAATGTACGTTTCGATTCAATAAAGTGAAAACGAAAAAGAGGCGTCCATTAATTGTTTGAGGCGATTTTGGCGATTTTGCGACTCCCCTTTCCCCCTTGCTGAGATGTAATAAGATTCATCTCTACCACATCCTCCCCCTACGTCGTCTATGTATATAAGAATTTTCAAAAGTAGGATAGATAATTACATGTTTTATTTAATTTAATTCATTTCTATACTGTAATTTATGGAGAAAACGTTAAAATAATCCGAGACCCACCCTCCCGTGCATGAGATATCGAGGCATTCGAGTCGACACCCTCCCCCTCTTAATTGCTTCATGTAAGTAATGTGAAATAATTCACTCACCACGAGCACAATTTATTTTATTTGGTTATTGATTTCCTATTCCTTCCTAACCTTCGCTCAGACGATCGATTACAGAGAGCATTAAATACAAGCCTTCTGTAATCCGTTGTCCGTTACCTGACAAAATGAACAGTAGTAACACCCACGTAAAAGCTTAATATAATAGATATTAGGTTAAGTGTTATGTAAAAATAACTTAGATTTTTTTAAAGTCTAGTCGTAACATTTTTTCATTGAGGTGGCAGTTGTGTGTGATTATAAATAATTAGAGCTATCGTTACCTACGCTATCTATGTACTTGCAGAAGTAATATCTAAATATAATCATCAATTCATTCCTGTCTTACGATTGGGCAGAATCAGGCTATATTTCACTTCGTTGGTTAAGTGTGAATTGGTAGACTTCACACACTTTAGACATGTCTTTTAGGCGTGATTGTTTCCTTTCACCGCCGAAGCATGTGATAATTAATTACTAAGACACACATATCTTCCAAAAATCAGAGGTGTCTGGTATTTGAACCCGGACAGCCGACATGAGAGGTTTATACGACTAGGTTATTACAGTTAACATTTACATCTCCTGTTTTAATGTAGTCGTTGAAATGAAAGTAAAAAATAACAAATTTTTGGAGAGTCTACTGAGGCTCGAAGTTGACATTTGGACAATGCTTTATTGCTAAATTGGTTTAATTTATGATATATACAGGCTAAGGAAGTATTGTTGGCTTCCGTCTCCGAGGAAGTTAAATAGGGGTTGGATTTTTATATTATCTGCGCGTACGAAGTCGCAAGTAACGTATAGTATCCAATAACACTTTTCAATATTTACCATCAAGTAGGTATTTGATACCAATAATGTTAATTGTAGAATATTACACAATAACAAAGTTAGTTATTCTATAATTATAATATTATGTTAGGCCGCTTAAAACAATATAGCATAGTTATTTGGCATCCAGCCAGGTTTGCATAGAAATGCGGCCGATTGAATACAAACAGAGGTAAAATGTATGTATCCGCATGTTACCACATATATCTTTATTATCCTTATAATTTATTACGTATATTTCAGTAACAGCCAACTGATATATTTATTGTTATAAAGTGTATGTATATGTATAAAGTAATATATGTTTTTGTGTTTTAAATAAATAAAATTACTTAGTCTCATTTATTGTTCTCAGCATGTCGAACTATTAAGTTATGTTGAATTATTTTGTCTGTCTGTTTTTAGCGTTTTGTACTAAAAGGGTAAAAATGGAACCCGATTACTAAGATTTCGCTGTCCCTCATCAGCTGTATCTCATAAAACGTGATAGACAGTTGTAATTTTCACCAACGATGTAATTCTGTTGCCGCTATAACAAGAAATACTAAAAAGAAATTAAAAAAATAAGGGGGGATCCCGTGTCCCGATTTATGACGTGTAGTTTCGTCATTGTTTTCGCATAATTTATCATTCGTGCGACACATGAAAAAACCTTTCATAATCTGCTTAAGATAGACAAGCCGTAAAAAGAAATGTTGTATAACTGTATGTGCGCATTACTCCGATCACATTATGGTTGAGGAAAGACCTTTCGAAAATAATCAAAACCAGCAACTGTTGTGTACTCTAACAGACTGCAAATGTAAATCGATGTGTGATATAACATCATAAATATCAACTCACGCCATCGGATCAGTTATGATTGAATGTCCTAAACATTCATTACATGCATTGTATGGTAGGTTTAGAAACGTCATTTACTATGACACTTCTAAGCACAGATTTTTTTAATGATGAGGATAGATTGAGTTTTTTCCGCCTAATAAGAGCAAAGTTCTATTGTTATTGTTTGTAGAGTGTGGTAAGTGTGGTAATGCACACAAGGTTTTAAAATTTAGTGTTGTACGACTGACTACATCATGGGCGTAGCCAAGTTTTGATATCGGAGGTGTTCGGAATTAAATGAAAAATGACCGATATCCGAGGTTAATTACAGAGGTTCATAGGTGGCAGTGACAACTTACTTTAGATGGACTGTATGTTCGTGTGCTACTGTCATAAAAAACGCTCTGATCAGCTGCGTGAAGTTTGACTACTCCTATATCGAAAAATGCCTTTCAATAGACGAAGTTCATAAACCTTTGATAATAATGCGGAGAACGGAGAACTTTGACACGTTTTTCTTCACGACGGGGGGCGGTAAAGAAATCGGTTGCCATTGTTATCATTAGATAAATGTAATTGAAGAGCTCCGGGTAGACAAAGCTGATTTGCATGTAATAAGTGTAGCGGACGTGCTTTCACCCCACAGATTGTATGGACACTAGGGTTGACACGTTCTTTCAGCAATTAAAGTACATTGGCTGTAAAAAATACAAAAAAGTACGTAGTTTCAGAATAAGTCCAATTTTTTTTGTTGACTTTTTGGTCAAAGGCAACATTTAGTTGGAGAGAGAGGAAATCATCTAGCGAAAAAAAATCTTCGACACCTGTCTGTGTCTCTATAATGTATTGAGCTCAAAATAAGGTCGCCAGCAAAGTGGTCATAGAAACCTTAAAGAATTGTGTAGAATGTTAATTTTACGCAAAAATGCTCACAGCCAAACTTTTTTAAAATTCCAATCATTCAAGTACAATACAACCCAAACAAAGTGCAATACCTCATTATAAAGTGCCGGTGGCAACCCTAATGGTCACTGTGTCTTCGTCACAAAGATCGGAGATACATGGATAGTTGGAACATCTTATTTACTTCGATGCTTTACGCCAAAGCTACTTAGCACGGCTGCTACTAAGTTGAAGTGAGAACATCTATATCAACTTACTAAATACTTTGTTATTAATATTCGATGCAAAAAATATATTTATTGCATACTTTACTTACTTCTTATGTAATTTAGTTTGTTTAATTGCATTATTAGATGAATGCCGTATTTACCTTGTAGCCAACTATTTAAATGCTATTTAACTTGTAATATAAATGGATTATATTTAGGTTTTCTTATTTCCCAGGTGAATGATATAAATGAATGAAATTATTTTAATACTCCGGTCAGTTACACACTTGGAACATCTTTAAACACGAATATCGTTGGTAGAATTATCGTTTCCTGTTTTGCAATATATAATTTAAAGATATATACAGAGAAAAATAGTCAATTATGTATTTACCACTAATTGGATACGGCGATAGAATGTGAATGTGCTATTATTGGCCTTAAGTAAACGTTATACAAGAAGATATGATAATCACATGTTTCAACAAGAGACTGCGTGTGCTCAAATTTTAAAAACCACTCTAGTGTTTACGCACCACTTCAAATGGTGCAAAGGTTACTTCTCCAGTGGAAAGGTCATATACGCGACATCTTACCCAATTCACATCAATCTCTAGACTAACTCGATTATGTAACAATATTTTGTTAATGATTACGTCATATCATATTTTCTAATGCGCTGAAGCCATAGCCGAGTGGTTTGAAACTCGGGTTCTTTATCCTGTGATTGAGGTTCGATTATTCAAAACTATGTACGTATTACAAATTAATTATCCATGTCTTCTACAATGAAGGAAACAACGCGACGAAACATATTCGTCTGAGATTTTTTAAAAGTTCATAAAGGTGTGTTTTTGTAATGATGGTAACATACGTGCATGCACTCCACCTCATTTTAAATGGCCACTGCCGCCCATGGACATCTATAATCAAATCCATATAGTCTTGTTCCCCTAAGAACTATGTTTGAACGGTTTCGAAATGTATGTCATCTTTACCACACCTTTGAAACCGAAAGCCTTATTTTGAGAAAGGTATAGCAGTGGAGCCACCGGAGACAAGTTATAAATATTTTATAGAACCCTTTAAATTCATCATAATTTATTTATTTAATATATAGGCCTTAAACTAACATTACTCTTAACCCCAAGTCGTTAGCGGACCTAATTTTAATTTTTAATAAAACAAAATCTTTAACAATATCGAAGTAGCAAACAAGCATGCAGTCTACCTGATGGTAAATGACCACTGCGGTCCATGGACATTTGTAATCAACCCCGAGTCCTACTTGCGGTAAACTGCTGTTATTGAACAGAAATAGGTATTCTATGCTATTCATCTTGAGAATACTAAAACTATGTAGTTGATCAGTTTTTGTATTTGATATTCACGGTTCACATTTAAAACGATTTCATGGAGAGTTCATGTTAAATCACCACTTGAACATGAAACCATGATGAGAATGGACGATGATGAGCTATTTCTTTTGCTGTTAACGTCACAATCGTGATGATTAATCTTCTGCAACCTAGACCCCTTTGACGTCAAGGCTGTATTTGGGCAATGTGGTTCATTTGTAATTATGGGGAATCACTTCAAACGACACGATTCGACGGCGATACAATCACCACGTGGTCCTGATCGTGGTCGTATAGCTACGTAATTTAGGAAGGTTAAAAAAATATTGTTTTTTTTTTTATTAAAATATATTATCGTTATAGATGAAGAAAGGTTTGGCAAGTATAAATATATATTTATTGCGGTTGAAGTATTATTTACCACACTTCTAGTACCAATTGTGTTTGTGTTTTAAATTAATTAAAGTATTTCAATTTAAATTCCTTCTCAGACCCTCAAATAAAAAATCATGTCAATCGCTTGCTCTTTAAAAAACAACGAAACAAAGTTATCTCATGGGAACCGTATCTTTTTCTGGGATAAAAGGAGCTTATATGTTATTCAAGTAATCTCTCCATGTACCAAATTTTATTTAGATCTGTTCATCCATCAAAGCGTTATGAAGTAACAAACTTACATACATCTATCCATTTTCGCCTTTATGTTTTAGTAAGGAAGATATTTGTTCTGCACGTGACTATTTCGCGAACAAAATAAAAGTAAATCGATATGATTGTTACTTGCCGTAACATGCAATGAATCGGTAGCGATTGGAACCCAGTGCTTGAGCTTTTGGACAACTGCCAAGAAGGCTTGGCATAAAATCAGCAGATTTCAGCACAGTAGGCCGTACCTACTTGACTTACAAAGAATACAATTAAAACTTTTCTTAGATATTTACTTACTTTAACTTTATGATACAGCACTTTTATGATATTGTCTTTTTTAACCAAAGTATTTTTTCCACGAAATTCTATATGAGTTATATATAAACAATGTTTATAGGTATTTCTGTTAGCGAGCGTTTATCCGTTTGCATAATTTTGATATTTGCCAGTAGGAACCCCAATATTTAAGAGGTAAATAAAATATTTTTCTTATTGCATGCCAGATCCTTAAGCACTAAATTAATAGTGCGAAAGTGTTAAAGCTATTTATCGACTAGCTCGTACAGATGGAGACTACGCGACTACTAGGATATACGGTTAATGAAACAACTCTGTCCCTGTAGTTCCGGGACCAGAAAAGGACTACCTGCCTGTCGTAAGAGGCGACTAAAAGGGGACTTCCGGGGTTGCAAGTGGTGAGAGTGGGAGCTCGAGCCGCCCAGCCAAGCGACCCCGGAGAGGACGACGGCACGTGTGGTCGCATACCTTCGTAAACACCCCGGTGAGCGTAAATGCTCACCGGGAAAGAGCCCCAAAGGGGCATCGCACATGGAGGACTCTAGTTGTGTTCCGTTGGAGATCCCGGAGTCCTCCACACGGCGCTGCCACCGGGGGGTTTTTAGTGCGGTAAAAATCCCACATAACCCGGCGTTGCTCCCACGGCGTCGGGTACCTTTTGAAGGTTTCCCCCTCG
>DWNE01008886.1:0-11246 GCA_018249875.1 Cecropterus toxeus | reverse complement strand
ACAGGTTTCTTTTGGATGGGCGTGTACCACCTTCGTCTTCATCTACACTTTCCATCAGGTGAGATGGAAGACAAACGTCTATTCCATTGCAACAATAAAAATAAAAAAAAAACCGCCGCCTTCTACCAGCTGGTAAACTTTCAGGCGACACTACAAAATTAATTATTAAAATAATTTATCCCTTTAAAACCATTTCGAATGTGAACTTTTTATTCTTCTACTGACTACTTTAGAGACCAAAAGCTAAAGCATACCAATAAATCTTATTACAATGCATTTTCCAATTAGATTGACCTTGTTTATCATTCCTTATTAGATATTTTATAGAAAAACATGAGAATTGTAGAGTTCGAGAAACTACTCGTAAATTTTTTGTGATTGTTTAAGTTTTGAAAATGTATAGGTCTTAATACTTATGCTCAGATATGTTTCAATATTTGTTATTATTAAGTTTTACTTCCGTTGTCTGTAAAAAGCACACACACACTGTTTTTTTTAAACTAACATTTGCCAATATATTTATATCAACATTGCTTGTACAAATATGTGCTCTTAATATATCCTGTTATGTTTAAAACAAGCTTTAGTATAAAACCACGCAATGAGACGGCATATTCAATATTGATATTATGAGTAAGTTGACGTATGTATGTATATTCCTATTTATAAAGTCAAATAATGATCGTAAATATTTATTTCCCTACTTGTTAGCATAATATGCTGATACCTATTTATATTTTAGGTAAACAAATCCTATGAAAATATTTATTCAAAGAAGATCCTTTACAGAAATCTTTTTATACGTCAATAAAATTTACCCCGATTTCGCTATTAGCAGCAGCAGCTTCGATAGCCTAATAGTTGAAACATAGCCTCTCAATCGTCCAAGGTTTGAATCCCAGGCACGCACCACCGATTTTTAAAATGATTTACGTATTAGTACTTAATTATCACTGCTTTACGGTGAAGAAAAACGTTGTGAGGAAACCTGCACGCCTGAGAGAACTTCTAAACAAAGTTTCAAACAACCATCCATACAGTTTGTACTACACATATGTATATTTGATAAATGATAGTTTAGAATAATGAGGATAAATAATAGCAGACATTTCTATATTTTGTAGATTTTTGTCCGGGTGTTTTAATTTGCATCAAAATCACACACTACCGTCCGTATTGTCAGGTAGCATTTAGTCTCTATATAACTTATCTACTCTATCAAAAGATAACAATTCATAGTTATAGTACATTTTTTAAAGCGCGTGAATTCATTCGTACATTAGGAGCTGGAGCTACTCCACGCCACACATATCTGTCAACAAATCCAATTCGCAGTGGAACGGCGTGATTACTCCATTTTAGCATCAGCATTTCCACCATTATCCATTGGCATTAGAATTCAGCGATATGTCCATCACCAGCAAGTGATATGTTTTCAATAAAAAATATAGTTTGCAATGACCACGCAACATCAAGTTACTTCTTTGTAAAGAAAATACAGCTTTCGTCAGATAAAAAATAGAATGTGTATTTAAATTTTCTTAAACATTATTAGTTTTGACAGAGCACATAAATAGAGCGATTGCTTGACCCAAAAACGTCTTTCAGTATCACATTGAAACTTAACACTTCGCATAAAATATCTAATTTAGTATCTTGTTCCATTTTTTCGACAAAAAATGCGTTGAGCTTAAATTTTGGAAGGATAAATATTATGCAATCAGTAGCTTGAGACAGATGGCGACCATGGCGTGTTTATACGTTATTTTGATATTCAATATCAAAATAACGCATAAATACTACATGAATGTATAAGTTTGACATATTATAAACATATATCCATAACCACATGTCGATCTTTTAAGGCAATTCATTTATCTGTAAGCCCTTAGGGTTCCTTTCCTGAACATAAGTCTTTCCTAAAATTTTAAAGTTCCTTTTCTTGATATACATATATCGGGTGATTTATTTACTCGTAGCAGAAGAAAACCACGAAATTCAAATTGCGCCCTCGAGTCGTTCAGAGAAAATTTAGATTTTGCAACCTTTTATTAACAAAAAAATCTTCCTGTAAGAAGATTTTTCTTTTCTATGCTCTACTAAGGGGGGACCAGACCTACTAAACCTCGCTTATGCCTCCCTTCCTATTGCCCATGTTTCGAACAATAACTGTTAATAAAGATTGATAGCTGAATTATATATTCTGTGTAATACCTATGACAAGAAACTTAGCTAACCCACATAGACCGGGTCTAGGAAATCGATCGGTAAAACGTTTAGTTTTAAATTTAGCCTCACATTTATAATTTATTATTCCGTCGTAGTAAACCGGGTAATGCGGCCGGACATTAATACTTAAAACTTAAATTGCAAGTTCCAGCTAATTCTATACTGTAAATACATCTATAAATGACATATCTGAATGTAGGTCACCGAGAAACTGAATATATAAGCGAGCTGCATAAAAAATTTACATTGCCAAGAAAGGAAAATGAATTTCCAAAAGAAATTGTATGAATTATAAAATAAAGAGAATGTAAAATTAAGAAAGAAACGCCCGTCTAGTTACCTACGTTTAAATGCGCTGCATTTTTCTTTTGCGTTTGAATAAAAACTTTGATAAATTGGTTTCCGCTTTCAAAACTCGTTTTATTTCAAACATTGTTTGCGCAATTTTCATCAGGTACATTTTTAATTTTTTAAATAAAATTTATGGTATGCATATACATACATTGAAATGGATTTTCCGTTTATTTTGTTTGTAACCACAAATGCAAAATTGAAGTTACTTAGAGATTTTTATTTTAGGTTTTTCATACATATTTATATTATTTTTAAAGAAATTTCGCTGTATCCTTCCTTCCCCTTTTCCCTCTAGACGACATGAAAATAAACAAAAATTCCGGAAAATGGAATTAATTTAAAACAGATTTACCTACTTACATATTCATGTAAAGTTCTTAGACTTGTGTGCACTAAGCCGATAAATACTTTCTCTAATAATTTAGTAGACTTCAGCAAATAACGTATGATGGCGTGGGAAGCCGTCATGTTGAGTTTATTTTCATGTGAACGTAATAAATACCTTGGATTGATGGGTAATCGATATCCGTGAAGCAACCCATCATTCTAGACGTTTCAATTATATTCAATAAATATTATACTATCATTAGAATGAACGTACAGTAGGATTAAACAAAAGCTCTGCATTACGTTAATAATAATAATTTCAGTTACATATTGAGGCAATTATGATAATAAATGTATTGATCGATGATTTAGCATAACCGACAGCAATTATGAATAATATGTATTACTTATATTTTTTTAACTATATTTTTATTATGAAATAAATTTCGGATGATAGCAGACCACTACCGTCTAGCATGCCTAAAATTTTCTCAATAAGTACTAATGTTACTGCTAACTTGATAAGGTTATAACGATAACTTACACCTTTCCGGATAACGTAGTAATAATAATACTTTACTTATATACTAAAAAAACGCGTAGGTTTAACGTAGTTCTGGGTCAATACGGATCAACAGAGAGACGGACAAATAAAGACATGTTTTACCAAGTAACTGTAGAAAGTAGCTGTCGGGACTTAATTACTAACTACATGGGCATTCAATTTTGCTTTACTCTTTATATTTTTCCTTAAAGACAAAAAATATTTAAGGCAAATTTACCCAACGTGCAATATGTGCAATATCGCTATGTTATGCTTGGGTACCAGCGCTTTTCATTCCGTAGAAATAACATTGACAGCTCTAACATATCTAGAATCCAAGAAGTTTTCTCTATTTCATACAATCATAACTTATAAGGAAAATTACGAACTTTCCTGCTGACCTACTTTTTGTTTCTTTTTACCGTAATGGTCTATAAACGACCACGACAGCGAAAGGGTTATTACGAGGATATAAACGTCAAACTGTCATTCTTCGGTAAATAAGTAATGAACTGTAGAACTAACCGTCTAACGCTAACCTACATGCAGGGGACCTAATAAAGCAAATTATACTGTCACAAAGACAATTTGTAGAATCTTTGAATGGATTAAATATTTTATTGATAGGGTAATTTTTCTTAAACACAAAGCATACATGTCAAATGTTTAAAAGAAAAATGTCTTTTACGTTTTATTTTTTGATGAGGTAATTGGCACTTTATACTATTCTTATTTTTGTTTTAAAATATTAAAGTTTTCAAGTTGTAATTACTATGAGACGGACGTTACTATATCAAGAACGTTAAAATTAAAATCTGTTTTAGTAAATGTTGGTCGGTTTTTACTACCAATAATATTTTCTCGTCTTACATAATATTTTAAATTGAAAAACTCAAAAAACTGTAAAATTAAATAATATCATTATT
Source organism: Cecropterus toxeus (assembly GCA_018249875.1). Classification (NCBI taxonomy): domain Eukaryota; kingdom Metazoa; phylum Arthropoda; class Insecta; order Lepidoptera; family Hesperiidae; genus Cecropterus; species Cecropterus toxeus. Next base: position 6,866 of record DWNE01008886.1, on the reverse strand, counting down.
TCATGAAATTTATAATTTTGTAAGCTTATTACTTACTGTGCACAATTTTCTTATTTTCCTTTGCAAAGTACGCAATACAAATTTCAATATAACAAAACAAATCTAATAATGATTTCTATATTCAAAGCCCCATATTGGAATTTTAACCTGTCTATGTGCCATGGACACACTACGATGAATTCAAACCAAGAATAAAAATGCCTGGACAGGAATCGAACCTGGATCTCCTCCACAATTTTTCCGATTATAACTTTAATAAAAACCTTTCCGAGCTGAAACATTTCGTACCTCCTTAACGATATTCAAACATTTCTCGTTTCCATCAATACGCCTAATTAGGTTTATCTCTAGTCTAATGGGAGCCCACGTCTCGTTTTTCATGTTTTACGCTGATTGGCTGATGTCATACCTTCTCGCCTCCGATTGGTCGATAATATTGTAATCCGAAGCCTAATTGGTTTTATCTACACAGCCACGACCGATTACGAAGATTTTCCCAAGACACTATTGATTTCTTTTGGACCTTCCTTTGTATTTGTGATTGTTGATGGTAACGTAATATTGGCTTTTATTAAAAAGATTTGATGAAACGATAAAATAAATGTAGTTTTAATAGGCACATGTCTCAAATATCATCGAATTAAACTTAGAAATCCGTATATATATAAGAATGAATCTCTATTTCCCTGAGTGTAGCGTGCATGAACGGCTAGACCGATTTTACTAATTCTTTTTTATGTGTTTGTTACGATCAGGAGAAGGTTCTTATAAAAGAAAAAATGGGTAAGATGCGCGAATTTAAAAAAAATCTACGAAACTTTACAAGTATGACATAACTTTTAGTTTACCAATTCGATTTCAAAATTCGTGTTTTAAGTGAAGACAGGATAAAATCGGGTTGCTAGTTACAAAATATTTTCATTAGAATTATTATTACAATATGTAGCAAGCTTAGTAGAGAAGTAAATTGAAAAAGGAAATGTAATTACGACTATTATTTCGTAGACTTAATAATATAATATAGATAGAGGTGTCAACAATACACCCAATTGGTTTCCAATTAGTACTGTAGGTAAGTACTAGGTTTCTCCCGCGATTCCGCCTGCTTCGATCATGTCCACCACGGGATACTCATTAGAGTATCGCATCTGCTAATCCAAATCTAACTATCTGTGTATTACAATACATGTCAATGAATCCCACCCAGCAGTTTTTGCGTTAAAGAGTAACAAACACACATACATCCTCACAAATTTTCGCTATTATTACAAAAGCTTCTACAACCATTATTGTGGTGTCAAGAAAGTATCGTGGAAGAGGGTGGGTGCCAAGCACTTCCCACACTACCTCCCACCGACTCTATTATATTTATGTAGATTCTCACACTATTTTCCTATGCTTTCCACGCTAAATTATTAAGTTGTTTACCGTACTTACCGCTGACGTGGAAGAACCTGATACGACGTAAGGAATGACGTTGGAAATAAATTATGCGGTTTTTACTATAGTTCGTAATAGAACCAGAAGTTATCTTGTGACATAATTAAGCAACATTCTATTTTATTAATGATTTTCTAGTCATTAAATTTTAAAATCTCTATCTGTAAGATAATCGGCAAAAAAGTTTACTGTGAGCAAAATATTTCTTAATTTGGTATTTTTTGTCACTTAGCTATGAAATAAACTCAATTAATGTTCTATAAATATCTTCATAATTATGTGCATATTATAGATAATGATAAACTTACTTACGACTTATCAGATATATCCCGCTGCCATATTATACGGAAGTGATATAAATCGCAATTATTTCATGAAATGTGTATAATTATTTCATTCTTCTTGACATCATTTAACTATAGAATCCAACCCTACACAAAAATATTTAAACAAAATGTATACAAAAAATACAGATAAAATAAATTTATACATACTAGCACTTCGCAATTTAATTCTCCTTTGTTTATTTTAGTAACACGTAACCAAATTACGACATGTTATTGTAACATGAATTTAATTAAACTCGATGCACGCTGCAGTAAAACTTGTGATGGCCCAGTAAAATTGGCAGTGTACGTCCTTGTCCCGCGGGTCGCTACACGTATGTGTCTATCTCGCTCGCACACACACAGCCTTGCCCGAGCTAAGCTACATTGATTGCGTCCCGGGAATTTCGTACGTGTGAGTGCGTTACAGGAATTGATTGATTTGGTCAGTAACCGAATGAGAGATGTTCCTGGTAATATCGGAGCGGTTCTTACGTAAATTACGTGAATTCTTTTAATCGAGCCGTCATTCTGCTTAAACGCTTTTTTATATGTTAAAACTTTTTTATTAATCTGTCACTTTTGGCGCGCTCAATGACGATTTTAAAACTTTTCGAATTCCGAACGCTGTTGATGGCGATGGAATATTTTCTTTTTCTTTTATTTGACCAATGAGTGTATGGTTACCTACAAGTTTGGATGGATTAATTTGTCATGTTTTTTGGCTGTACCTGGATTGATGTCAAGAAAAAGTTTGGTTTATATTGACGCTGATATTTTAAAGGTTTTATTGAAATACCTTTAAGGTTCCAGTGATAACGTGTTCATTAAACGCCAGATATTTTACGAAAATGTTTTTTAACCTCTGACATTTGGGTCAAACATTTGGACATTTGATATATTGTAACGTTAACCCAATGTTTTGATAAAGGAAATAGGACAGGATTCAAAGGTCAACAGGTATGTGGGACGAACTACAAACAGGCTTCCTAATTACCCGTTAGTTTCAGAGTATTTTTAAGGAGAAAAGAGACAAATTGCTCTAACTAGTACAGCATCTCTTGCATACTATTTTAGCATCTGCTCCATATTACAGAAAGACGACGTTTATAATTATGACGTCATTAAACTTCCAGGTCATGCCCGGGTGCGCTCGCAATCAGCAAACTGCGTAAATTGCGCCTTCGTTAATATCTATGTGCTATTTTTCTTCTGTGGATGCATTAAGATTTGAAGTCTGCCATAGACTAAAAACCTTTATGGTATTGAAAAAGAAAACAAAAGAAAAAAATTACGGTCGAATTGCGGCAACTTAATAAAATTAAGGGAAATTAAAAAACTGTTCAGAATATCTAAAGATTTAAATATCGAAACCATAATCGATTTAAATATCGAATTGGTTTAGTTCCTCTCTTATTTAGATATATCATGTATTTCTTTAAAGATGGTAAAACCCTTTGTCGTTTGACTCCCAAAGACCACCGTTAGTTACCGTTACCGCAGCGTTAAGCGTGTTTTGGTCTGAAGAGTATGGTAAAGGCAACATACTTATCCGAGGCATTCCAACTTAGTCCGCCGGAGTAGCAACGCATCTGTGACCAACCTCAAGCAAGACTGATCTAATCTGGAGTTGATTATAGATATCCGTGGGCCGCTGGAACCCCTTACTGCAAGCTATTGCAATATTTAAAAACGTTATACGAAACAGTTAATTTGTATGTGAATACATACAAGATAATTCGAAAGGCCAAGTATGTTGACTTCGGTATATTGGTTGCTCTTGATACAATGCCGTTGCATACGTTTAAATGCATTTAATTCATTACTAATGAATTTATGAATAATGAGTATGAGTATTTAAATATTTAAGTTATTTATAGAAATAATTGCATGTCATTCTAAATTCGATTAGATATGTTAATTTTCTACGTAGTACCTAATAGTAACTTTTTTTTTATTATTTTGAAGTAGCTAACGAGTATGTAATTCACCTAATGGTAACTGGCCACTTCCAACCATGAACGTAAATCAACCCCAGATTATATCAGTCTTACCTGAGATTGGCCACAGATGCGTTGCTTTTTCTAAGGTTTAAGTTGGAACGCCTCGGATAAGTATGTGTCCCTGGCCAAATCCTTTTGTTATTCATCACATTGTATATTAAATAATGTAACATTTGCCTGCCCCCCACACTCAACAACAAAAGACATTACACACACCGTCCCCGCCGGCGGAGATGAGGACTCCATTACAGCACAACCACAAGGTGATCCCCGAGTGATCGGTCGTGCATCTCTAGTGCCCCACGTTAGCGTAACTGACCTAAGCCGAGGTCCGTGCCTCACAGGTGCCCTTAGGTCAGCCGCAATCCCTATTTAAATATTTAATCTAGAGGCAGAAGGCCAGGACTCCAGCATTAGCTGGGTCCGCAACCGTCCCTCCCTATAGCGAAGGAGGAAGGTCGAGGAACCCGGCAACGGGGACCAAAGCCCCTTCCATTCCAGTCTTCTTGTCCCGGCTTGAGCATCAGGCTCGCCATAAAAACGGTGAAGCTGTAAATTAAATTTGTTGCCTATATATATCCTATGGTGATGGGTAACAACACGAGAAAACCTTCACATTACAGTTAAAAAAAAGTGTTAAGAGTGTGTGTAGTCTACTAATCCGCACTTGAAAAGCACGATGGACTATGGTCTAAACCTGACTCTAAGACCTGTACTCGTACTAGACCGATTTAGAGACTCGTACCCAGCAGTGGGACGGTAATGGATTAATGACTATATCACACACACATAACGCACATCACATACTAACGTAAAATAGCTTCAATGAAATATCATTATGCCATTTCATTGAACGAATCCGATTTAACAAACACAATATCCCAAGAAATACTTACGCAGATACCAGCCGAATGAATGTAAACAAGTATCGCTCATTTAATAGGCCAAGATGAATGAACGGCTTGGGAAGGTTAAGTTTGTTGACCGAAGTTTGTTCAACTGATTGACGTAACGCCGTGGCGTGACTAATTAACGTAACGGTATCGTTACGTTACATTTTTAACCCTTTTTTAACCTAGTTGTCAATTCATTCATAGGATGTCCTTTGCTGTGTTAAATTGATATATTGGTGATGTTTAACATTTGATAGTTCCATATTCTCGTAGTAAACATGTGGAATATTTTTAACCGACTTCAAGAAGGTGGAGGTTCTCAGTTTGTCTGTATTTTTTTCTTTTTATAAAATGGAAGTAGCAAAGCACGCATTCCTCCTGATGGTAAGGGGACACTGCCACCCATGAAAGTCTGTTATCAACCGCAGAAAAGAGAAATCTTACCTGAGGCCGCTGACCCTGAGGACTAAGTTGGAACGCCTCGGGTTCTCGAGCTCTCTTCCCGCACATTTCGGACTAGAACACAGCAATGCATAACACTGCTGATATTAGGCAGAAATAGGTGTGGCAGTGGTGCTTCTGGAGTCGGATAAGGATGCCTCTTTTACTTAGCATAAGTAAATAAATATTCATATGTACAATGTGACGACCCGCGTGGCGGAGCAGTCACCATACCGGTCTGACACGCAGCGAGTCCCGGGTTCGATCCCCGGCCAGACAGAAATGTGAATGATGAGTTTTGATTTCTGTTCTGGGTCTGGGTGTTTGTGTATTTATCTTTGTGTTCTTTAAAATACTCCAAAAAAAAGTAAAAATAATAAAACCCAAAAACTATGAATAAATTTAGAAGAATACAAGCGTGTATTATTTAAGTATATTTTTAACATTGCAGTAGAACTTGGTCAATCGACTCTGTTTGGGAGATATTGTTCCACATACTATACGACCTCGTAATAAATTTTCATAACAATAATCTGTAAATCTATTTCGGAAACGATCGGCTATGTTCTCTGCCTGTTTAAAATGCCAGTCACGTGCGAATTTGACCGAACACGACTAAGTGTTCCGTATACTATTATGTACATATTATTATGGTATTTTAATTTGTTCGTTTTTAGTATTATATAGGAAATCATGTAGAAACAATATGTTATTTCTAACAAAAAAAAAACACTTAGTAAGTAAGATGTCACATCATTAATAAAGATGTTTTACTAGAGCTGGTTACTTATATGATTAAAAAAAAACTTTTCTGTTTTGAAATTTCTTTCTTGTTAAACGAAAAACCGTGTTTTACAAAGTGGGGGTTGGGACCCCTTGGGAGGTCGCTAAGCCTTCATATCGCATAGCCTCAGTAAATAAGAAAAAAATCTACGTAACAAAATCACAAACATATTTTTCCTCTACGAGTTTTAACGAGAGACGTTTAGCGATGTGTGTTTTAGATACTAAATTATGTATTTAATAAATATCTTATTATGGAGTAAATAATTAAACGTTTATAACATAAAACAAAATATACGTTTCAAACAGCGGCTGTTTGGAGGTCTAAAAATATTTTTAATACCTAATAAAAAATAAATACCGTAAAGTCTTCGAGAAATACCATAACTATAACGCCAATAATTTGATTTCATTTCCTTTATGTTGGCTACAATTAGACACTGTAGGTGACCATTCTTTCTTTAAAAATGTAAACAAATAAACACAACCGCATTCTTACCGATTCAATCTTCCGTTTCCAAATTTGCCACGGATCACCAAAACGTATCGAATTAGAAATTCGTTTAGCTTTGGGATTAGCATAATAATAGTACACGCTCTTTGTCCGTCCGTCGGTACATGCTTTGTGTGTAGATCTGTCTATGCGATCGTCATTGTTAGTGGAAAGTGAGGTCTTATCTCTTGATGTCGGATGTAGAACCGCTTGGAATATACATACATACCTACGTGTTAGTTATTCAGGTAGAAAACGGGCAAGTGAGTTAGGCCATAAACAAGGAATTATAAAGTAGTACGACTGTTTATGGTTCTACTACCATCTACCCCTATTTCTGTTTTATAACGGCAATTTAATTTCTGCTGTTCTTACCCGACTGCGACAGAGGAAAGGCGATGTTTTTCGAGCGTATGTTTGTTTGTATGTATGTCCATTTCTTTGGCACGCGCTACAGCCCAAACGGCTTGACGGATTGTGACGTATG
>DWNE01008885.1:0-11246 GCA_018249875.1 Cecropterus toxeus | reverse complement strand
TATCTCATAAACCGTGATAGCTAGAAAGCTGAAATTTTCACAAATGATGTATTTCCATTGCCGCTATAACAACAAATAAAAAAATTAAATATCAGGTGGGTCCCCATACAATAAACATGTTTTTTTGCTCAATATTGTAGATAATGGTGCGGAATCTTCGTGCGCGAGTCAAACTCGCACTTGACCGATTTTTCATTTCTCACGTACTCGATATGTTTACGTCCATACTTCGCCAGCAGACTGAACTATATTGTGATGTAATATTCATCTCTTGTTTACTTAAATATATTTGAATAACCGTTCAGTTATAATTGTACTCTACTATTACTCTATTAGACTCTATTTTGTTTAATTAATTACTTAATCAGCTTTTGTAGGACACCTTGTTTTAACGTCCTCTTATAACCAATCAGGTAGTCAAATGACTTATCGAGAGTTTCTTAAGTACGCTTACTGATTGATCTGAGATAGGCCTTGACTGATATTAAGTTTTCCTTATTTCCTTTTAACATTATCTTCCTGTATTAATAGTACTGTTTTAACAAAAAAAACACCGAGTGTCAGAATTCGATGATCAGCTATTATATAAATTTGGTGGACTGGTTGCTTGTCTGAAACCATATTCGAAACATGGCGTTGAATTTGTATTTTTATCTGCGACTCGAGTTAAAAAGCACGATAGCCAATTATACTTCTTGCGTGTTAGTATGCATACGTGCGTTCGTCCGTGTGTTTCCTCATTTGAATAATTCGTATTTAAATTTTGTGTAAAATTTTAAACAGTACATTATAATAACGTGAGAATATTTTTAATGCTTCTTATTTTTTTTTTCTTAAAATTAGTTTCACTTTACACACATGTTCGATAAATTGTACAAAGTTTTATAATTATCTAAATTAATACCTATTACGATACATTTTTTACATACAGACGACTCGCGTGGTGGAGCGATCACCATACCGGTCTGAGGCGAAGTGGGTCCCGGGTTCTATTCTCGGCCAGACAGAAATGTGAATGATGAGTTTAGATTCCTGTTCTGGGTCTGGGTGTTGGTGTATTCGTCTTTGTGTGTCCATGACACCCACGACAGGAGAAATGCATACTTGGGGGGCTATTAGTGTAGAAAGCGATTTTTATACATTTAGCCCAATTTAGTCGGTGAATGTTTATTTTTTTTATATTTATAGTGTTTTTTTACAATTTCTAGTCGAGCCGAGGTGGAAAAACAGAAAGCGAACATGAAACAAAGGAGTCAGCTATGTGAGGACGCGAAACAAGAATACACGGACCAACTACGGAAGACCAACGAAGCACAGAGACAGCACTACGAACAGAGGCTGCCACACGTTTTCAAACAGTTACAGGTACGAAAAATGCTCCTGTATATTCTAGCACGTTCAAAGGATAAATGGATAAAGTTTTTTGCTGGTCTGTGTACGCTTGTGTAAGCAAACAACCCTACAAAGTTTGTAACCCTACAGAAATAACTTTTTTTTGTAGCACGAGAAAGATATTTAGTAGAATTTCGTATAGTAGATTCATATTAACGAAAATAAACCCACTTCTAGGTGTCCCGCAAGGTTTTAGGAGCTAATAACTTGGTTGAATATATATCGCGAGCAAGCGAAAATTTTTTTTATTCTTTGATGTGCAGCAAATTGATTAGACGTAGGATATCTATTTAGGGTTAAATGCAATAAAAACAGACGTCTTGCAAATCAATGTAAACAGTTTAAAAAAGAGATAATACACGGATTTCGTATTAATTCAAACATGCGTTTGAAAAGTATTTATACGTGCATGTAAGAATGTTTATGTTCATTTATTTGTGTGCATCATCATTCTAATTAATATGTCCAGAGGAAAAAACATACTTATAACATTACTTATGTCACAGAAACATAATAAAAGTTAAATATAAAAGCCCCAAAAAATAAAATGCATAATTATTTGTACTAATGTTTGCCTTATATTAAAAAATATATCGTATTCATATTTTTTCAGTTATTACTCACAAAAATAGATGATTGGTTGACACGCAAAACAGAATGTGCTTCAACATTTGGTTCAAGCTTAGTTATACGATTATATATAGTATCTATATAGAATCATTAGCGTTATGTAATGTTTATCTGTCACGTTTTATACGTCACAGTGTAATGTTAAAGAGTTGTTATTACCTCCCACACAAACAATATACCCACAAAGGGCAACAGTGAGGCATTTTTTCATTTTCCTCTCAACTAGAGCTAAATCCTAGCGTTGCAAGCTATTCAATGCATAAACTCAACGTTTGTGGAGCGTGACATTGTATGAAAAATATTATAAACATCACTTCGTAATGCATGTCGCTATTGTTGTATCTAGTTGGGGCTTTGTCGCTATTCATGTATCTCCTTATTACCGCACGGTACATCACTATTTTTTTATAGTGTTTAAGTTTTATAACAATGGAGAATATGCATGCTTCCGCCAATGTTTTTTTTAATGACGCAATTTCGTCCTTTATAATCATATAGTTTATTTTTTTTTACGATATGTTACAGAAAATAAACATTATTATGTACGGTTTTACACCGTAGAATGTAGATTTTACAAACACACTTAAAATGGGCAAGTAAAAAAAACTTCAAATAAGCGCGTTTGATGACTAATATTGAAATCTATATATTTCGCACACACCTCCTGCCAATAGCCGCTGGTGGGTTCCCTGTTATACAAAGCTCTTGCTACGCCTATTTTATAACTCCTAAAACTAAACTCCTAAAAGAACTACATACAACCTACTCACAAATAAATGACAAATTCTGTGCAATGTCACACTGCACATAGAGAAATGACAGAGTGACCGTTGTTATACTGCACTAATTGTTGTTGAGTAAACCCAGCTGGCAATGTTGCAACAAAATCATTTGTTAAATTGGGCACTCAACATTGACATTTAATTAAAATTTATTTTTAACTCATCTGATCTCGGGGCCCTATCGGATAAAGTTTGCAACAGTTCGGGGGAAATGTCTCCGAAGTTCGTAGCGCGAACACGTTGGCGTGGTGCCAACTGGGTCAACTGGAAAGCCACAATTTGTGAATGCACGCCGCTATACTTGCACGTAATGCAAGTAGGGATGCCAACCGTACTGTACATAATATTGTATTATTTCGGATCAGTGTACTTTATGCTATTGAATAAATAACGCAAAAATACTATATTTTCGACACCAAAATGTAACAAATATATCCACCAATTCCAAATGCAAATTTCATGAATGAGACTTTACATTGATTTCAAAATAAGCATGTCATTTAAAAAATATATACATTTATAATAATAAGTATATTTTCGTCTACATGTTATATTTTATGAATAACTATGTATCATATATGTACTATATTTTTATAGCTTTTCTTTGAAAAATACTATATTTTGTCGACTGTTGACTGAAATGTTGGTAACCCTCAATGCAAGGGTGACAGCGGTGCATTCTAAAGGACAAAGGCCAAAGGGATTTTTGTGCTTGTTGTGACGATAATGAATGTGGCGACGATAAAAGTGATGCTCTTTTGTTTTGTGTGTTTCTTTTAATTGCGTTTTCGGTTTTATGAGTTGCCAGTTTTTTTTTATTTTTTAGTTTGTTTTGTTTGCATTTTTTGGCAGTTATAAATATTTTACTACAAAGATCTTTTTTAAAGCCGACTATTGGAATATAATGTATGTTATTTGTATTTAATATAAAATAAAGTAAACGATGAAATACATAAGAAGTTTTGTAACAAAAAAAAAACGTACTATCACATGTGTTTGTACCTTGTAATCGTACTTGAACTATTTAATTTCAATGAGACCGAGTTCAAGGCGTCTATGCAAGGCTTCACGGCTACGGTAAAATATATATTTAATTCAAGGTTTCATTAATCACTTCATAAGCTTCAAGTTCATGTACTGTGTATATTCTGCCTTATATTGTTAGTTTTGGAAGACCATAGTATCAAATATTCATTTGTTTATTAGGTCGAATTGTAATTTAATACTAATTTCATTTTCATTGCCTCTGAATATAATAAAATAAATAAGTTATTTGTCATAAAAAATAGGGTACTTTTTGTGCAATTATATGGCAATGTTTAGTAGTAAGAATACTAAAATTGTATTATTATTATTTTATAATAATGAAGCAGCAAACGAGCATGCAGTATCACCTTATGGTAAGTGGTAACTGGACACCTGTAAGCAACTTCATATACAACAGGGGTTCTATCCGAAGTCGGCCATATATGCGTTGCTACTCCCGAGGACTAAGATAGTTGCCTCATATATAAGGAGGAAAACGCAAGAACTGCATTTTAATGGAATTATCTATACATATAATGTTTAATAACAATACGTGTTCGTCTCTTACAGGACTTAGATGAGAAGAGAATAAAGAATATAAAGAATTTCATGCTGAGTTCAGTGGACGTCGAGAGGAAAGTATTTCCTATAATAATGCAATGCCTGGAGGGCATGGAACAAGCAGCCAATAGTATTAATGAGAAAGAGGTATGTAATTTTGATATTGGATTAATTAGGCATTGTATAACACTTAACGTTATTATTACAATTTACTTAACTCATTTCATTTTACATTTTAATACTGGAACTATTGGTTTTACCGTATTTGCCGTATGCTTGATTAAGCCGGCAACTACAACTACTTCACGTTATAAATGGGTGGTACTTGACGGTGGTGATTCTTCGTTTCATATTCGATCTTTAAAGTTTTTTTTGCGTATTTTATTTGAATCGATGTGTACTTTGTGGTACTTGTTGGCCCATCGACCATCTCGCAAGTCACGTGCGGATTAGAATAGCGTAGGTAGAACTTACACATATTTCAAAACTTTTCGAGGATTCAAGCCTCAAGGTTGTGTCTCAACTATTTATTTCATCTTTCAAGCGTATGACAATTATTTGCCAAAACGCAAGTAGTTTCGTAAAATCAAAGGTGCTCGTTCGCATCGTGAAGTAAAATCTTGGACATCAATATTATGAAATATTAAATCTCAATACACTAGTCTATTACAGCTATTACATTGAATTTCAGCAATTCTATTACACAAAACTATAGAAACAGGTGCTCTCTTGCTTTAGGTTCTAACCTCAGACCTCCGCATTAGGTGATTGAATCTCAAAGCATAATTTATCACTCATAAATCAAAATTTCCATCGTTTCCAGGACACACAACTAGTGATAGACAGGTACAAGTCCGGCTTCGTGCCGCCGGAGGACTTCCGTTTCGAGGCGTCGGCGGGCGCGGACGCGCCGGACGCGACGCACGTGCCCGCGCACCACCTCACCGCCGCGCGCGGGACCGTCTCCGGGAACCGGGTGAAGAAGCGAGGCGGGTTGCTCTCTATATTCACGTCCAATAAGGTGATTGTGATATGCTTTAGCTGTGTTTTTCGATCTTTTTCATGTCCTACCTACACAATACGCTTTATGGGTGTTGTTTAGGGGATTTTTTATATTTTTAGTGACCAAACTACGTAATATCAGACAATTTAACATACGTACAGATTGAGACATACGCGTAAACGTTATGTTACGCGAAAAAATGTGTATTGTGATAACTTTTTGTTGATATATCTATTTTTTTTATTTATTGTTTTTTTTTTTACTGAAGTACCTAGTCGTAAGTACCCAGTGTAGTAGCCACTGAGGTACTCAATGTTTTTCAACCAGTGGGTCGTAACCCCCAGGGAGTCAAGACTCACAAGTTGAAATACATTGCTCTATACATAGACTCTTACTAATATTATAAATGCGAAATTTTGTGAGGATGTACGTTCGGTACTCTTTTACGTTTATACAACTGGTCAGATTTCGCTGAAATTTGGCACGCAGGTAGCTTATGACTCATTCAACTTAACGTAACGGGAGTAGGCGGTGCCGCGGGTATAAACTACTAACATCATACAGATGTATTTTTTGGTATCATTACTGGGTATTTTTTTGGTATAAGTATAGAACTTTTGCAGTTTAAACGATTTAGTAATTCGTTTTCGTTCTCCGATATGCAAGTTTACTTTTTATTGACACAACTTTTATTAGGCGTAGATAACACGGTTAAAACTTCAAAATTGTGTTAATATTTTTTTGTTATTATTTAAAAAAGGGCCACTCGAAATATTAAACACTTAATTGATATTTGGCATTTATTATCGAGAATTCACCGAGATTTGTTAACTTATTAGTTTTTTGATAATTTACGGTCATTTTTGGAAGAATTAATAGAGATTAAGAAATAAAACTAAGTTTCAGAAAGTTAAGTTAAATAATGATTATATCAACCTTATGTTTTCATTATCTTGCAAATTATATAAGGGTTTAGTAATATAACATGGAAATAAGACGGAATAAGATCTGTTGAAACAAATTGTAAGCATGTGTAGCTTAGAGGCATTAAAGAAGATGTGTTTGATGTATCTGCCTGCTAGATTAATGTTGAAGTAGTTATTTTAATATGTAATGAAATTAGATACATATATTTGATATTATTTTTTTATTAAATATAAGACCAATTAAGATTTTCAGTTACTTTTTGTCCCTTAGAACTGGAGTACTATATTTATTATTCAGGTCAATTCATGGCATATAAGTTGCTTGCATGTTTTGTAAACGTATTTGTCTAAGTATTACGCCTCTCGAGGTTTTATTGTGTTACTGCTTCTGATATGTTCCCTGGGATATGTTTTGGAAACAGTTTTATTTTATGTATTATTATTTGTTATATGGTGGTATACTAATACATTTTTATTTGTTACTCCCTGATCGATCCCTACCTAACACGGGTACACATAACAACCAATTCATATCTTGGCTGGCGGCGGCCGGTGTGATGTATGGAAAATGTAAGTCGACCCGGTGGTTGGGATGTAAGTTTTAAGCATGATAACGCTTTCCCATACGTCTTTATGTTCTTTTATTTACTTTCTTACACTCCGAAATTTACGTTTCGTTCGTTTTTCATTATGTTAAATTAGTTTTTAAGTTTTTACGCACTAATTTGTATAAGCAAAAAAGCTTGGACTATCCAATGGAGCGGTGTCAGTCCGGTTGCTGATCAGTTTCTTTGTCTAATGTTGTTTGTTTGCCCCCGTCGCGACGCCTAACGCTTTGGCCACAGAAGATCATTGAAGCGTGCAACTCGATCAAGGTTAGTCGCTGTGTGCACGGCCCTAATGTTTGATAACGTTCATTGGTCGCATGAAGGTGGCGGGTTAAAAAATAATGGCGACAATTTCTTCATTGATACGGCCTTTGTGTATACATAAACATGAATTGATGTAGATGGTTTGTTTATTTTTGTTGAGCGATGTCACGTTCAATGTTTACGATTCAATGGAGCAAATCAATAAGTTGAGGTATGAAAAGATGAAGATAATGCCGGTAACAGCCAAATCTAATTTCTGTTTACAAACAATATAATAATGTTTTGTTCGGTCGGCGCCGAAACGAAGGTCACGGAAAATAGGGCAATTCATGTTTTTAAGTACGAAGACACTATTTTATACTAATATATTTATACAAAATAACTTTTTAAAAGAGACGCTTTCTCTTGATCCGCGTGGGTTTTATGAATATAATAACTAAACCAAAGTATCCAGCATGATGTCTGCTACAGGTGAACATGCAAAAACTTTGGAAACAAAACGATAAACAAATTCAACCTGTTGCCTGTTTTAAGCAGTGCCGTTATACTTTTTAAGTTTTATATTGGATTTATGCAATTTTGTATTATTCTGTATGTTATTATATAATACGAGTAACTGTAATATATTAGGTTTAAAATCGAAACAGATGACAAGTTTAAGCAAGTTATATTTGAGACTTGCTCTGTGATATTTTAGTGAAAGGATTTAGCTTTTGTTTTGTAATAGGCATTATATATATAATAGTGACGTCAAAAAAAATATATATATAATACTTCAACATATGTTTATGTTAAAACAGTGCTCGTCTTAACTCTAAAATATTTATGTAAATCTTTACATTAACTTTTATCAAAATCGGCTTGGCCGTTTAGCTTTATATGCACACAAGAGATGAATTTGCATTTACAATGAATTTTCATTGCTTTCTTTCACTTCTATGTGACCAATGAACGTTATGAGCAAGGTTCGTCTTGGCGTGGGTTGCATCGCTTGGTTTGTTACATTCGGAAGACTGCTAGGATTTCAGAGCACGTTTATACTTCGCTATCGTCATTGTACATTTTCTTATCATTTATAATAATTTAAATAATTCCATACCATCTTTTATAACAGTCACGTTTTAAGTAATTGTATTATTGACACATATGATATCGTTTAAATTTGTAAAATTTAATTTCCCAGGTGTTGGATCTAACGTTCAA
Organism: Cecropterus toxeus; assembly: GCA_018249875.1. Lineage (NCBI taxonomy): Eukaryota > Metazoa > Arthropoda > Insecta > Lepidoptera > Hesperiidae > Cecropterus > Cecropterus toxeus. Next base: position 2,851 of record DWNE01008885.1, on the reverse strand, counting down.
TGGTGTTATTGAGCCCTTAGTTTAATACGTTTTCTCAAAACAATCAACGCTTACGTTTTACCGACACACGTGGCAGAGCGGTAACCATACTTATGCCGCAGTGGGTTCCGGGTTCGATCCCCAGCCAAACAGACATCTGAATGATGAATGTAGATTTCTGTTCGAGGTCTGGGGGATTGTGTATTGCGTGTTCCGTCGCACCCAAGACACAGGAGAAATTCTAGTGTGGGCTATGAGTGTAAAAAGCGTTTTTTTTCGTTTAACCCAATTGCAATGAAAATGTAAAGTATGGCGGAAAAAGAAAACGGAAACGTGTTCGCCCACATATTGACACATATATCACGTTGAAACGCATGGGCGAACGTGTAAACGGTGATTGTTTTGAGGTCACGTAATAAATTCGTATTGAGAGCTCTTCGAAAAACGAATCGTTACTATAACAATAACAAGAGCCACAGTTAGTTTTTGTAATTTGGAATCGTTTGAAGTGTGTCACGGTTTTGAGTGAGATTGCACGTGTGACTTAACTTTAAGTCGATTTTAATATTAATATCGTATATTTCAGAATAACATGTCGATGGATGGAAAGGAGGATTATTCAGACTTACCACCGAACCAGAAGAAAAAGAAACTTCAGGCGAAGGTGCATGAGTTGAATAAACAGGTGAGATTTAGTATGAAAAATCATAGGTAATATTTTAAATACTGTAAAATTATTCAACAACATATCCATTATCAATGCTTACGCTCCTACTGAGTTAGCAGATGAAGAAATGAAGGAAGAATTCTACGACCAACTGGAATGTCTGTACGAACAACTACCTAGCTTCGATGCTAAGATTGTGCTGGGAGATTTCAATGCGAAGGTGGGAAGGGAAGATGTCTTTAGACCGACCATCGGGCTTTGTAGCAAACACGAGCATTCTAACGACAACGGAGTGAGGCTTATAAGCTTCGCAACTGCTAACGCCATGGTTATTAAGAGCACAATGTACCAGCACAAAGATATTTATAAAGGCACTTGGAAATCTCCTGATGGAAATACTGTCAATCAAATCGACCACGTTCTTATAGATGACCGACATAAGAGCATAATTCAAGATGTTCGATCTTTCAGAGGTGCGGACTGTGATAGTGATCACTACCTGATAAATGTGAAAATTAAAGTTAAAATAAAACTAACTTCACAAAATTTACAGATTAAAAATCCGGAACAAATTGATATACAAAAAATTAAGGATAAAGAATTTAGGCACACTTTCCAAGTAGAAATTAGTAACCGATTCAAAGATTTACCTACTGAAGACAGTGTAGATGAAAGTTGGGATAAAATTAGTAATACAGTTAGAGAGATAGCTATTAAAATACTTGGAAAGAAAAAGAAGCGGAAAAAGAAGAAATGGTGGACTCAGGACTGTCAAAATATCATTCAGGAAAGAAGGAAATATAAAAACCTATTTCAACAAGATCCATGCTGGGCGGAGAAATATACGAAAATAAGGACCATGGCAAAAAGAGTAATAAGAGGAGCAAAGCGGCAATACCTTAATAATATGATAGAAGATATGGAGACACTCATCAGATTTAACGAGTCAAGAAAGTTTTATCAAGAAGTCCGCACCATCAGAAAAGGCTACCAACCGAGGACACTAGTTATGGAAGACAGGGATGGAAATTTGGTAACAGCCCACGAAGAAATTAAGTCGATGTGGTATGTATATTTCCAGGAACTTCTAAACTGTCCACGCCTTGAAAATCCGATCTCACATACCACAGAGGATAACAACACAGAGGTGGAATCCCTATCATTTACAGAAGTCCGAGAAGCCATAATGAAGCTTAAGAATAATAAAGCTCCTGGGATTGACGGCTTACCCTCAGAAGTATGGAAATACGGTGGGGAAGCAATACAATCCAAAATATACGAATTATTACTCAAAATATGGGAGATAGAGCAACAGCCAGGCCAGTGGAATATAGGAGTCATCTGTCCCATCCACAAGAAAGGCTGCAAGAGAAAATGCACCAACTATCGAGGAATAGCTTTGCTACCTACAGCTTACAAAGTTTTGTCATATGTATTGCTCAAGAGACTGAAACCGTACGCGGAAAAAATCCTTAGCGATTATCAGTGTGGGTTCCGGCCAAATCGTAGCACGATTGACCAGATCTTCCTCTTGAAGCAACTTATGGAAAAAAAATGGGAACACGCACAAAGCATACACTCTCTCTTTGTGGATTTCTCTAAAGCCTACGACAGTGTTGACCGAAAGGCTCTATACACAATATTGAGAAATTTTCAAATCCCAAAGAAATTAGTGGATATGATAGAAGTTGCCACTAAAGAAAGTAAGATGAAGGTCCGAGTTCAGAATGACTTCACGGAGGAGTTTGCGGTAGTCACAGGACTTAAACAAGGAGATGCCCTGTCGCCTATGCTTTTTAATTTAGTACTTGAACATGTCCTTAGAAAAGTGTTAGCACTAGACATAGGGATACATCTGAATGGAAGGCATAAGGTGATAGGGTATGCGGATGACCTGGTTTTGCTCGGAGAAACCAGTAACGAGGTGCAAAAATCTGCAGAGGTCCTTAAAGCTGAGGCTCGGAAGGTGGGTCTGAGTATTAGCCACGAAAAAACAGAATATCTCCACATGAAAAGATACCGAAATTCCCACATTGCCCGTAACGACCTTCACGTAGGAGATATCACATACAAAGGAGTCTCAAAACTTAAATATCTAGGCTGTACTATAACAGACACTAACAGTCGAGAAGATGAGATCGATGTCCGAATCCAAAACACCTTGCGCTGTAGTGCAGGTTTGCACAAAGTGTTGGTGTCCAGGCT
>DWNE01008884.1:0-11247 GCA_018249875.1 Cecropterus toxeus | reverse complement strand
AAAAAAAAAAAAAAAAAAAAAAAAAAATACAGACGAATTGAGTACCTCCTCCTTTTTGGAAGTCGGTAAAAAAGTGAATAACTAGCTGTGGCTTTCTTTCCAAGACGACCCATTCTTAATTCGTCTGGTTTTCAAATGTTATAAACAACGGAGACTACTTTTTACCAAGTAGTCCACGTAGCTTCCTGCTAAGATTACAAATGAAATACAGTAGGTGTGTCCCACAGGACATATTGCGATCCTACGAAGGCGTATAAGGTGCCAGTTGGTAGAACCAATGTAGTTCGACCGGGAAAGTACCACCGCCGCACCTATTTCTAGCGTGAAGTAGTTCTTGAGTTTCGGTAGAAGGGTGAGGTTGCCGGCTCACTTTTATATGAGGCGACCATCTCAGCCCTCGGGAATAGCAACGCATCTGTGGTCGACTTCAGATAGAATCCCTGTTTTATATGAAGTTGCTTACATATGTCCATGGGCGGCAGTAACCATTTACCATCATGTGGGCAGCTTGCTCGTTTGCTGCATCATATTAATAAAATAAAATAAATAAATAAGTGTATCAAGATTTGCTTGAAGGTATATGAAAGCTTATTTTTTTACTAACAAATACCTAACTAGTTTACGTCACTCTACTCACTCTGTACAAAAAATAAGTAACTTAAAACATCAGATATAAATAGGCACGTAACTATACAGCAACTCATAATAATTTTACATCACATTGACACTTTGAACAAGTGAACGGCGGCGCTGATTATACTTTGATTTGTCACATATTAAGCTGTCACAAGTTTATTACGGTGATGGGAAAAAATATTGTCCCCACTAGACACACTGATAGATGGTAATAAAAGAATTGCATGACTACTATCTTGAAAAATAAAATTTGTGGTATGATATTCCACCGACCCAAACCATTGTGGACCAAGAGCATTATACTGCATAAACCTATTTGTTATGTTTCGATATCGGTAACAGAAGTTCATGGAAAGCAGAAATCACTTCCCATGAGATGAAATACTTAACATAAATGTAATATAACATGAGTATTTTCAAAAAGAGTGCAAATAGAACTTCACTTCTTAGCCGGTTATGCATTGATAACTTTTGTTTGTCACAACGTACAGTTACTACTTTTCATTATTTACCACTAGGCCTTATCCTTAAGTAAATACAATTTCTCAAAACAATCATTAGTTATGTTTTTATCCATCATTGGAAAGTGGATTGCAAGGTAAGGGCAAAAAAAAGTAAAAGCTTAAAAAAAACATCACACAAAAAGTACATCAAAATACAAACAAAACGAACGCACGGAGGGATATCTATGTAGAAATAAACACAGTATATTTTAACATATACGTTCGGTGACTATGACACCAGTTCCATGATTTTTGTTCATCCAAAAATGCTCTATGCACCTAAAGAAATTTTCACAAAGAATTTTTTTTAAGGTATTGAAAGCTATAGTGTTATGATTAATCATAACAGCGGCGAGTACATAGTCTAGATCAAAGTACCAAGTGGGTGTCGGCGTGCGGCGGGTGCAAGGCCGCCGCGCGTGCAGGTGCCGCGGCGCCCACACATGATCCAGTACATTTACCAAATTATTTCGAACGAGCTCATATCAATAACGTTAGTTTTATTAACGTAATGGGGAATTGATGCTTTTTTCCTTAGTTACTAGATTTGAATCTGATTTCAAATGCGTAGTGATTGAAATAGGCTTTACTAACTATTGACTACCTTCTTCCTAAAAGACTAATACTGAACGCTCTTTCTCACTTAATTGTATTATAATATAGGGCCTACACGTCCACTGACAACCCACTGTCATATGACTATGTATTATGGAATTGACTACTGCTGTCCATCCAGATAAAGTAGATCAGAATTACCAAAATTTAAGTAGATCAGATTATTGGTATTAAAATGTATTAAGAATTAATTACGAAGTTTCACATAAAAACGATAATATTAGGTACTTTAATAAGTACATCATAAACATTAAAGGCACGTATTGTTACCAATAACGTACGCACGAAATAAAAATGATAGATTGCCACATTAAATAACACTTTCATTCTGTACATACCATACGGAGGCCATATAACGAAATTTAACATATAAGCGATTTTCCGTTAAATTACCACTTTATCATTGGAAGGCATACACACAACTCAATTTTTCGTAACATAACACTAAAGAGTAAAAATCACATTAATTAACGAAATGTGTCTGAATGTTTTATGCATTTCTTATTTATGTATCTAGCTGCATTAAACCGCAATTATATGAAACTTATCTACTTTTAAAATTCCCAATAACAAATTTATGGGACATTAATCGATTAGAGCTCATTTACTCAAAAAAATATAGAATAAATTAGCCTCAAATGGATATTTTCTGGATAAGTAATGGCTTGTCTATCAGAATATGTTAATGTGGCATCGCCCTTAGTAGTAGAACAGCAATAAAAGCTATAACAACTAAGTGAATTCGTTACAGCGCCCGTCGCCGCGTCGTTCACTTCGGCTCTCAATGCACGTTCTTCTATAAGAACCCGCTCAGTGGGCTGATAATGGTTTTACCTACATTATACACTGTTAACAGTTTCGTTGGGTTTTGGTAGTATAGTAAAAAACCGCTATCGATTTGATTTCTGTTAGTAATACTTTTGTCAGTCCTTTGATAAGGACTCGCGTGGCGGAGCAGCCACCACACCGGTCTGTCACGTATTCCGGGTTCGATCCCCAGCCAGACAGACACCTGAATGATGAGTTTAGATTCAGTTATGGATCCCAGACCCATAACTAAACCTAAACTCATGATGAGTTCGTCAGGTTGTTGTTTGTGTATTCATCTTTTTGTGCCTTATGAAAGGGTGTTTAACGAAGTCACCGCGCTTGATTGTGCAAGCACTGTCTTCAATGAAACATACCGGAGCAGGGTAGGACAAGACCCTGTAGACAACCCATCCTTGCTTGAGTTACTCAGTCACTTCCTACAAAGTCGCCTGGAAAATTGGTATAGGGGTTGTTTGAGATTGATACCGAACGGCTATTTCTCAACTTTTTTTATTTGCAAGTTATATTTATAAGATAAAAATAATTACAACTGATGAATAAAATCTGCCACACGACCACATAGAGTGCATCATTGATTACTTAAAATTGTACATACAAGCTGTGCCCCACGATTTCAACCGCGATTAAATAACAGGTTTAAACAAAGTAGAGGAATTTTGATGAAATAAACACTTTATGTTGCTTCGTGGTAAGGACTATGTGTATATGTTCAATCTATCAAAATAAGAAAGACACAGACAAAAATTCTAGCAATCATAATTTTTTTTATTATCTACTATTCATTCTCAGTGCCCCGAAGTAGATAGTTTTGAAAGAATAATATATGCGATGTATAGTATATAGACACACAGAACTTTTGTATGTGTATAGATCTCAGCATAGGTATGAATCTGTTTTTACGACTCATAAATTTAAATAGTGTATAACTTGTTATTTTTCATCATCGGAGAAGAATGGCGCATTTTTTACTCGTCGGCAATCAATTTGTAGTGACAAAAAGCGAAATGTTATTACACTTTAAATGTAGTTAGTTACTTCTAGTGAAATGGTTTTAATCAAAGGTTCCAAGATGGACGCCATATTTTCAATTTGTAACTCGTTCTACCAATTTGTATCTGTAATTATATGTTATCCAATCGCGCGTTATTATTTACGGTCAATTATTTAATTACCTGATGGAATAGCCATCTGAAGGTGATTGATGGTCGTGACCACATACTGCTAAGATAAGTAATACAACACCAATTTATTTTCAATCCGACAAAATTACACTTTAATTTTTATATACAATTGCGTGTCGTATACGTTTTGAGTAATAACACTTAATGTATTATAAACAGTTCTAATATTGTACACCAGTACAGCCATGGTAGTATACTCGCCGAGTGATACTTAATTTCTAACTCAAACAATAAATATCTGCCATTATTATGTATGGTATTATAGAGTATGGACAATAAATATTCGTTCATATCAAATATTTTATTATATTTATTATTTTTCAAAGGAGCTTGCCTATATTTATTATTAGTCCGTCAGAATTCCAGCACATAAAAAGAATTCGTATTTTTTTTGTGTGCTTGTTATGGACACGTCTCGGTAATGCCTTTCAAGAGGTCCGTGTCGTCGCCTTTTACAAATGTTTGTCGATCAAACATTACGACATACATTATCGTTTACGCCGCGCGGCCAGTGTTCAGTGCCAGTCAGTAAACGATTTGTTTAATCAAATGATTATTAATGTATGTGTATTGTTTAGAAAAAAAAAACAAAGGAAGGATACAGAAAGTCGGAAATATAATAAATAGCCTTCCCCTATCGTGAATCTCCGTATAGATCTGCTCTAATGTAGATCATAGTTTCTGCTCTTAATAAAGGTGTGGTTGCCGGCTCACCTTCTTATGAGGCGATCATCTCAAACCTCTCGAATAGCAGCGTTTCTGTGATTGATATAATAACACACATAAAGACGAATACACAAATACCCAGACCACGAACAGAAATCTAAATTCATAATTCAGATGCCTGTCGTGCCGGGAATCGTCGCGGGTCGTCAAGTCAAACAAAACCTCCGTTCTATATAAAGTTGCTTACAAAAGTCCATGGGCGGAAGTGACCATTTACCATCAGGTGGACTGCATGCTCGTTTGCTAGTTCAAAGCTCAAAAGCTAAAAAATGCTCATATGTTTATGGATCTCAACCGTCGCTGAGCGGCGAGCGACCGCATACGCTCAATTTGAGAGTGTTTGCATTCGTTCCGCTCACTCCGAGCCGAAGCACGGCAATTAAACGTTCACTTCTATGGGGCTGTTTGCTATCAATTGCCGTAAAGTATGTGAAATGGTCTTGTGCTCTATTAGCAATGTAGCTCGCCTGTACACTAATAACTGTTTATGTACTCGTGATACCCGAGATCTAGTGTACGTTCAAATGGAATATGTTTTTTATTACTTTATACCGCAATAAAAATCTCTTTTATAGGCTTTTTCGAATTACTTCAATTTATGCAATTACTTTACTTTATCAATTAAGCGTAATGTTTACGATTTAAATATCCATACATACATATACCTACGCGTGTCTGTTGATTAAAAGTTTTTTTTTTTTGCCTGGCTGACTGAAATGGGAACTAACCTAAGTAATGAATTTTATTTAAACATTATATTCTTATTCCATATTTAGAGTCCGCAAAAACTCTATCAAAATTAACTTCAATTTAAAAAGTTTTACTTAAAATGTAATATACATTTATAAACGCGAGTGAAACCGTAGGACACAACTAATGCTCATCTAAATTAATCATAATATATTCTCTATAAGTTTCCGTTTTTAGACATAACCCTGGGGTTCAAGTACGCCACTTAGAAATACGTTTAATATAATTATAAAGCAAACTATTTCAAGATGGTTCTATGAAAGCTGAGACATTAAGCAAATGAATCACTTAACAAAATTTCAAGCTGGATAATCCATACGTAAATAGAATATTTCCCCAACAGTATGATGCAGCAGTTTCGTAGTCCGGCGCCGGCGTCCATTATGCCGTCCAAAGCGCTATAATCACATCAGTTCGATAATTTGACTGCGCAAGTGTCGATAGAAATGTCTTACATTAGTGAGAGCCTTACTGAGCAACGCATGGTTTTGAATTGTAATGTAATCACACGAGTGCACTAACCATGAAACGGAAAACAATTACACAAAATATTTTAACCACTTTTGCTCACGCCCTTTTATTTGTTATCTGTAAATACCTAATAGTATGGATTATGACTTCTTAGTCCTGTAAGTAAATAACCTAATTTTTAAGTCGGTTATTAAAAAAATGCACAATCTTTTTATTTGCTGGCAGTATAAAAAATACTGAAGATGTTTAAGGAACACTAAATTACGCAACATTATACAACAATTTGGCAACTACAATTATTGAGAAAAACTAATTCAGGTTACTTAGGATATAGTTTTAAAGGTGCTAGAAATGCTGTTTGGCCTCCTTGCTACCTGGTTTGGTTCCAGAGAAAGCACCGCCACACCTAGTTCTATCTAACTGTGAAACTAACACGCGTTATTCCAAGACAGCTTTAGGGGTCCGCGTCCGTGGCTGACCACGGGTAGGACTATTATCCTATCTGGGGTTGATATTATAGATGTATAAATCAGAAGCCACGTACAACGCTATGCCTACTCGTTTGCTAACTCGATATTTAAAAAAGTTGTGTCGCCGATTACACACACAAATATAAAGTTTATTCTAATGTCAAAGATCAGATAGGACGGTACCGAGTTAAAACAGTCGTACAACGAAACTGTATCAATTACATGCAACCTGCGGGCACCGCTCGTTGAGTTTTTGTACAATTTGCATACAATAAAAGGCTGTTATGTACAACGTGTGGGTGACAAATTCGAACGTAAAACAAATACGCGAGATGTCACCAGCTCGGATTTATATTCGTAATTATATACAGTTATCAAAGGACACACAGTCAATTAAAGAAATGATCTGGAACTAATATTTCATTAAAGGGACTATCTGGTCCTAGATCAGTGATTTTAAAATATTCATCATTATATCATTTCTTAATATCAAACAACCCGGTCTCTAATTATAATCATACCTAGAATGTTATAACTAAACATCTATTCTGAGTCTTATAGTACTTTTTGTTTGAAAATAAAACGTTCAAAAGATCTTCCAAAGTTAGGGTGAGTAAACATCTTGAACGAATTTAAGATAATGATATGGTAGATAACCTACAAAGACGTGATGTTTCGTCCAGGTCATGCCCTGCGGATAAACCTAAGCCAGGCGCGTCCCGGACCATGGAACCAGTTCCAGGCCGATAGCGACTCCCTTTATAAGTTTATACCATAGGCATTCATTTAGATATTTCGTAATTCGAACCCTGCGGGCAGATTCTTAGGGCTTTCAAAATAGCAATCATTACAAATTATATATATACTTAGTTCAGCTCTTGTTTATGATCCTACTTTTATGGTACTTTAATGAGTAACGCACTAATTTTATCGAAATCTCCAAAGGTATTTATATGGTAATAAATTATACCAATCAATAATATTATTTAAAAAATGTGTAATTGTATAGCAATTCACACAGGCTAAAAGTAAAATTTAATAGTAATAAATAATAAAATATTTCTGGGCATAAGAGTATTGAGCATTGTGCTTTTTCAAAACGCGATTGAGCACTGCAACCTATATTCGGACATCTTATATCACATACACTTGAACTATCATGCAAGCTACGAAGTAAATTAGTTAGCGTGAATCAGAAAGGGCTGCAGCGCCACCTATTTGTAGAACGGACAACTTTTTTTGTAACGCATTTTCGTTTCATGAATTTATAAATCACAACATTATAGAAGTTTCATTTTAAAATACACCATGTACGAACTCTGACATATTTATTTTTTGTCAGCATTGCACATTTCCTATATTGAGCATAAAAGGCGTGTTTTATGTAATATTTTTAATTAAAAATATTATATTATTATACATATCATTATTTATTTCGAAAAAAAAACAAATATATTATTTTTAACAAATTTGTAATAATGTGACTTCATACACATTAAACTTTTCATAACCGTAAAGATAAAGTCTTATTTTTTAAGTGACAACCCTGACGCTTCCAGGAGCGATCTCCCGCGAAACAACGGGACAACGGGTCCTATTCAGCGCGGCGAAGAGGACCGCTTTTTGTCATTTTTGATCCTCCATAAAAGGCCTAACTGATATTCGCGTCTTGTTCTTATTGACATGAGAAGTATTTTTATTTTATTTTTACTTTATTTGTGTAGTTCAACTTATTATTTGAACGTACGTCTTTGCAAGGTATAATAATTATGTCGTCATACTAAACCGCTATAAAAAAACACACGGGAAATACGATAAATAAACTATGATGGAGTTTAAAATAGGTATTGATTGATTGGACGATTCCGTGAAACTACTTAATTAATTGATCTTGCCATTCCAATCTCTTGTACATTCTCATTTAAAAGTCGTCGTTTAAACATTGTAAAAACTATGTGAAATCGATGTTACATAAATTTTAGGTCCAGAAAAGACATACCTACAAATAGCTCTCACATGATGTCAGACAGATGTGAAGAATCGTGTTCGTATAAGATTGCATATAAGACATTATTGCGGCAGGAATTAAATATATAAATATAATCCAAACGTCTATAAGTGGTAAAATGTATGCAATAGTTTATTTTAATGTTAGTGAACGAATAAGGGTAAATAATATGCTCTTCGACCTTGGCATATACTGAATCATTTATGACGCGTAGATCAACATAAAAAGTTTGGAATGAAATCATCATGGATCAGGTATCCGCCACTAACGAAATGTTCGCGATTCGTATTGTTCGTATTTACCTGTGAATTCTTTTAATAAAATCGTGTCATTATTGTACCTTATATCCTTGTTCTAATACCGTATTTTTGTTACTTCAAACATACTTACACTACAGTTTTAGGATTGTATTGTATTTAGATTGTGAATTATAAACAATATTTTGGGGATTTTACATAAATGTACATCATTTTTTATGTTTTAAAAAACTTTCGGTTGTCCTATTAACTAATAGTAATGGATTATTGCGACATTTTTAGGTTAATACTCAGCAAACAAGCATGTATCTCAAAGGAATATGAGATTTATCTCACACATACATGTCAGATTTTTCAAAAGAGACCTGCTCTAAACATCTGAGAATTCTTTAATTATTCCTTCCGTTTAGTATCACTTAGTAAACATGGTGGACTAAGGTCTAAGTCCCTCTCAATTGTGTTCAAAATTTATTACATAGTATTATAATATATTCTTATAACTAGTATTCCAAGATCATGTACAGAATAAATAAATCTCTATCTGGGAACACTGTAGTGCCCCCGTCAAGTCGAGCGCGAAGCAAACACTGCCGTACCATCCTTTACTGGAACCATTTCACAGCATTTTCAGGCCTTTATTTGAGAACCTCTGGATAAGACCACACCGCAGAAATTTTCGTCGTCCATTAACTATAATCAGATACTTAAAATCCAAAATTTCAAGTCTGTAGGTCATTTACTTCCGAAGTTAAGCGAGAGCAGAGTTCACATTTATGACACTAACTCACTCACTCATGATCATCAAAATAGAACTAGTTTATAAAGTGTGACTTGGCTGTTGACTTGTACCCAGTATTATTCGCGTATTGAGTCTCAACTTTTACTGGATAAGACTTTAGACTCAACATTCTTTATACGGCCAAGTGACACATATTTAACTATAATAATAAAGAAATCGCAGTTAGTAACCTTAGACTTGGCACAACTTTGTTTAGATTTCATTACTTTTTAGAGATAAACAAGCAGCTCCATCGAGACAAGACTAATTTTTTACAGAATGTTTTTGGTAGGATTCATTTGTCGGCGAATTCAACGACCGCGCATATTCTCATTACCGAACTTGGCTCCCATTTACACATTTATTTTTTTTCATAAGATTTATCTTCTACAAAATCAGCTTCTAAGGCTCACTGGGTGTAAGTGGGTGAAGGAATATCATATTACTCGTATTGCGGACACACTATCTTCTGAATAGTTTGATTTGAATAATAAGGCTCATTTGCATACATATTACGATAATTTGAGTCGTATTCCGAACATAGGTGGTTTGTTTAATAACGCTATTAAATTATATAATACGAGAATCAGCCCGCAGCTCTCACGCAAGATTTTATAATATTAACATTTCTCTTTGAAAATCTCAAAATGTATTTTGGATAGAAAAGCACTGTATATGGTCCCTGCACTATAAGAATACTGATATTTGATATTGCCTATAAATCAGATAAAACACGTGGAAAGAAAGAGATTGACGTATAGGATAACGGAGGTAGATAGACAGAGAGAGATAGTATCATATGTATGTACCGATGAACCTCTTACCTTTGTGATAAAGGCCTATACTAAGTCTTATTGCATTAATTAGCTGTTATAAAAAGCAAACCCAGTCTGCTACAAATTTCAAAAGGTACTCAACGTTGTGGGACCGACGCCGGGTTATGTGGAATTTTTACCGCACTAAAACCCCCTCCGGGGGGGGACTCCGGGTTCTCCAACGGAACGCAACCTGAGTCCTACAAGCTCAATGCCCCTTTTGGGCTCTTCCCCGGTGAGCATAAGCGCTCACTTGGTTGATTGGTCACTTGATTGGATGGTTCGAGCTCCCACTTTTGACGCCGGAAGCCCCCTTTTAGTCGCCTCGTGCCAATACATTTGATGACACCTTATATATAAAATCTGTCATGCAGTTAGGGCGGTAGTGCGTGAGAAAGTAAAAGACATCCATACACTAGCATGTGTACAATATATACCTATGGTCCTTCCGAAGCAGTCTAGTAATAGAGTAAAATAAAATAAAACATGTACCATTGATAAATCCACAATACTCTTACTACGTAGTAGATACTTACAAGTTTATTAACTAAAAATAAGTAATATTTTTGTCTGACTATCAATGTATTAATATCAAGAGCCTGGAAAGCCTACCAACGCACCTGCACAATAAAACTTATACGTAAAGGTCTTTGCTATTCTATACATTTAATAACTTAAACACTATCTATCAGACAACAATTTAATTAAAGAAGTCGGTTAATTAGAATGTTTATTCGCAGTTCAATTGATTATGTTATCCTAAACTAAATACAATGTGACTTAACCTATTTAATATTTGAATCTTAAAACCGCTATTTAAGTATCAGTATGTACCCAAAACAAGAATTGATAACCACACTTCTAATACCTACGTCTTAATTTGGATGGAGCCGGCTGTCAGATTATTTATATCTGACAGAACTAATACTAGTTTAATCATAACTGGTTTATTGTATTAGGATATACATGTCCACTGATCTCCTATGAAAAATAATTAACGCCCGTATCTAACAAAGATAGAAACTTGACAATTTCAGTCTTTGAAATTGTTAAATTTCAAACGCAAAGATGAGTCGAATATTGTTGAATATAACCTTTTAGACAAATACTGTACCATTAGTACGAGTTGGTCTTGTTTTTCCAGACAAGATTGAGCCTTGTTTCTGCCCATACATCTACATGCAGCACCCCTAGCGGCTTATTTCG
>DWNE01008883.1:0-11247 GCA_018249875.1 Cecropterus toxeus | reverse complement strand
GGGGGAAAAACAAATTTAGCGGGACGGGAGAAGACCCGCCGCCACACCTATTTCTAGCGTGAAGCAGTTCTTGCGTTTCAGTGGAAGGGTGCGGTTGCCTCCTCGGGAGTAGCAACGCATTTGTGAATGAATTCATATAAAACCCCTGTTCTACATGATGCTTACAAATATCCATGAGCGGCAGCACCAGCGGCATAACCACTTACCATCAGGTGGGCTGCTTGCTCGTTTGCTACTTCAAATTTATAAAAAAAAAAAACATAATTACTCCTAAGTGCATTGTTGGAGATTATCAGTGCAAAAGTGATGTAACTGTCAACAATGCACTTTTGGATAATTAATGGTGACTGATGGAGCCTCATTTAAGGGTGAGGTTAAGGGCTAATTTAAATGTTAAAGGCAAATTAATCATTTCGAAGTAGTCAATTTTAGCCGAAAATAAGGCATTGTGTTTCCGGTGGATTTCTATGTACTCCTATATGTGTGAATGTGTAATAATGTATTTCTTTAGTTTAACTTTTTACGAATGAGTGTCAGCACATAGTTGCCCAATTTTTGCGCCGCGGCTGGCGTATGTTTATCGTTCTAAACGATAAAATACGCATGGAAATTTGATAACGCAAACGTGTAACGTAAACATTTTCATTACTATGCGCACCAATGCGATTTTTTTCATGGAAAACATCGCGTTGTGAATTCCAGGGATCTTCCTTTAATTATTTAAATAATGTTCATGTATAGAAATATTCAAAAAGAATAAAATAGGTAGTAAGCCAAAATGGCTGTGTAAAAGATTTAATTAAGTTAACTGAACAATATAAGAAATTGAAATTGTTCATCTCAGTAATAAAAATGAAACATAACCTTTGGTAAATGTTGGAAAAAACCTAGCCTAATTACTTTTTCTTATTGCGAAGATAGATCTGTGTTTACTATAAAACATAAGTTAAAAACACAAAAAGCAAAAGAACAATGAACAAGAAACATTCACGTTTAACGAAGTTAGTCGAATCATCAATTTTAATTAAACGAACAAAAAACATCTTAATGTACACAAAGTTCGAAGTCAAACGGAACGGAATATCTGAAAAACTTTCCGCTTAAACAAATAACATAAGTTATTTACTAGTCATGGACTTTCTTTCGTCGGCAGTTATAAAGAAGTAATGAATAATTGTTCTTTATACCTGACTGCGTCAGAAGGAGGGTAATGTTTTCGAGTGTACGTTTGTTTATATGTCTGTCCATTTCTTTGGCTCGCGCTACAGCCCAAACGGCTTGGGGGATTGTGATGTATGTCATATCATTAGAATCGTCTCAGTTTGCATAGTGCATAGGCTATATAATTTTTTGAAATGGCACCTGAAAAAAGAGGAAAAAGGGGGGAGAGGGACATTTTTTTTTAATATTACAACATGGATATCAAATGATAGCTAGTAAATATACCTATCTAAAAATATGTACATGGTATTGTATGAATTCGTTTTAAGCAGTCTAGTTTTTTTGTTGTAATGTTTTTAACGATGTTACTAGTTCAAACAACGTACATCACTTTATGGTTATCTCTGATGATATAGGACTGAAATGAAACAAGCCATTTGGTGTTTAACAAATGAAAGTAGCAAATGAGTATGTAGTCTACCTGATGGTAAGTAACTACCACCTATCTGCAAGCAACTTCACATAGCACAGGGGTTCTATCCAAAGTCGATCACATATGCGTTGCCATTCCCGAGGACTAAGATGATCGCCTCATTTATAATAGACCCGCTAACTGGTATGCACTCTACCTGATGGTTAGTTGTCTCTGCTTGTCACTGTCCTAAATCCAACATAGTCTAACATATTGGAAGACTAGCGCTGGTTGAAAGCGATCAACCAGCATAAAGCTGAGAAGGCCTCGTTTTTTAGTGCATACCACTCATGTATCGAATGTAATTTGTTGGTATATTATTACTGTGTCTTTAACAGTGTGGGTGTGTACGTATTATGAATAAACTATTTCTTTCTTTCTCTTCTTTCTTTCATATCCAACACAGCCGACCTAAAAGTGGCCTAACATACGTTGGGCTTCTTTTAGGTCAGCTACAAATGCATTCCTATTTCTAAAGTCTAATTCAAAAGCCTTCAAACCAGAGCGCTACTATTATATGGGAGAAATAGATATAACGATGCCTCCA
The DNA here is from genome assembly GCA_018249875.1 of Cecropterus toxeus. NCBI lineage: Eukaryota > Metazoa > Arthropoda > Insecta > Lepidoptera > Hesperiidae > Cecropterus > Cecropterus toxeus. The sequence goes on along the minus strand of DWNE01008883.1, from coordinate 9,067 downwards.
TGCTTAAATGTTCGAGTTCTACCTTCTTTAACTACTAACCATCATGAAGAACACCATCATGAGGCGACCAACTCAGTCCTTGAGAGTAGCAACGCATTTGTTATCGAGATCATATAGAATCCCTGTTCTATATGAAATTACATATGTCCTTGGGCGGCAGTAACCACTTACCATCAGTTGGACTGCATGCTCGTTTGCTACTTCAATCTAATAAAAAAACAGTTACAAAAGTATCAATCGGAGCGAAGATCAGTCCCAATGCCTACATACATAGTCTTGTTCAACTTGACCTATCCGGGTACCAATCAGCTGCACTTCCTCCATATAATACATCCTGTAGCAAACTACATGTATGACAAACAAGCGGTTTATCTAATGATAAACGACCGCTCTAGTCCATAAACACTTGTGATCAATTTCAAACATAACCTACTTAGCCGAGAGAGGACTCAGGTGCATTAATTATACTACATCTTGACTATAATATAGAATGTACTCGTGTGTTCACGGTTATATGTGTTTATACAATATGACGTCGAATATAATGACATTATAGTGTGGAAAACATGTACTTACTCGTGACGTAAGTAGATATAGGGTTCTGTATCCATAGGGCGAGGACCCTATTACTAAGACTCCGCTGATCGTCTGTCAGGCTGGTGTCGTCACCAGGCGGTACCTCATATTGACCGGGACCAGAATGGGGCTGTGGTATTCCTCGCCTGTCGTAATAGGCGACTAAAAGGTGGCTTCTAGGGTTGCGGACGGCAAAAGTGGAAGCTTGAATCGGCCAGCTAAACAACCTTGGAGGTACGGTGGCATATGTTGTCGCATGCATCGTAAAAATCAAAAAATATAGTGAGTGCTAATGCTCATCGGGAAAGAGCCCGAAAGATGCATCGAGCTTGGGTGGCTCTGGTTGCGTTCCGTTGAAGATTTCGGAAATCTCCGCACAGCCTTGAGGACGGCCACTCAATGTCTCGTGTAGGATCGTGTAGGTTATAGTTTCGATCGAAATTTAGGTAAATAATTAAATAGTAAACGTATTCTATGCAAGTTACTTATGTACTTTGTTTCATACATTATCGTGTATTATATAGAAACCTCTTATATTGTACTGTCCCTTTTCATCTTAAAACTTGGAAATATTAAGCATTTACCTCTATCTTTCACACCACCCACAAAACCAAGAGTCTATTTAATTGAAGACAGGCTTCAGAAAGCTAGCGTTCCTAGAATAAATATGTACCACAACGAACTAATGAGGATGTCTGTACCACAACGTCAATAATCGTTATCACAGATTTCCCCCATAATGGCCGATTGCATCAACAAACGAACATTTACTTAATTCTAAAACCAGCGGGGTTCGACAACCCACCGTTAACGAGACTTCACATCCGTCGCTTGTTTATCTGTGGAAAAAACTTTCCGGGCCGCACCATAAACTTAATATAAATCATTCTTCTCCATTCCCTCCACCGTGCCAAACGGATCCCTCCCCGTACCAATTTTCGCCCGAAGCTCAGATGAAAAAAATTTTTGTTCCATTTAGTACTAAGCGGAAAAGATAGCTCTTTAAGAGTTTGCGGGTACCGAAAGCGCTGAGTCGTAGATTACAGGATCTATTACGAGCGAGACAATATACACCGTAAAGTAAGGCACGAATGGCCAGTTTTGCATAGCAACTCCATGCCACTTGTGTGCGATGAGTTATTCTATACGCATCGCGTGCGTCGAAAGTGGTTTTTGATCGTTATTCTTTGGGGCATATCTTTTGACTAATAAAAACATAGAGGTATTGAATAAAACCCAAAAGTGGGAAGAGACACGAACTGTAATTTGATTGAGTGTGTCCGGACATATATAAGTACGTATCTTCTTTCAGAACATTAATCGTATTTATATATTTCTACTTATATTCCTACTACTCATAAGCACTGTTTATGAGTAGTAGGTTACTTTTAATGTAATACTAGGTTATTCCCGTGGCGAGGTCTGCTTCTGTGCCGTCTACCATTCTATTGGGCATGTATGTGTTAGTTTAGATCTTAAATTATCTTTTTGCCAAATTTCACCAATATCCAATTAGTAGTTTTTGCGTGAAAAAGTAAAAAACACACATACATCCTCAAAATGTTTTGAATAACTTAGCAAACGAGGATGCAGTCCAAGGAAATCTGTAATCAACCTCAGATAAGTTTAAAGTCCTACCCGGATTCAGATACAGATACGTTGTTGCCAACTTTCAAACTAGAATAAAATAGTTATTAGTACCTGTATTATTACGTTACCTGTATTATTTGCAGGTATATGTATATTAATAATCACATAGTGATCTACTAGTACTAGACCACTACTAATAAAATTAATAGTTTTGGCTTAATTCGTAGTAGTAGAAAATCATCTAAAATCTTATTTAATTTTGAAATAAACTTCATTCAACAATTAAGCCTCTATAAAGGACAATTGATTACAGATGAGCAACGCATCTGTGATCCAATATGGTCCAAAAAGCCTAAGACTAACATCAGTCAGTCTTAGTCTTTTTGCACCTTATTAGGCTCAGCCATCAGGCATCAGCCGATGCAACCCTGACCAGATTGCCTCGGCATCAGCGGCCATTTACAATCATGTGAACTGCATCTAATTACTTTTATGTTTTTTAATTACTTATTATTGTATTGCTGTCAGATTTAGCCTTTTATCTCATGAATCATCTGCTTCATAAAGCAAATTAAATTGCCTTCGAAAAAATCGAACCTATATAAGCTCGAACACCCTGTATAAACGTGTTAAGTAAAAGGTTCTATCTTTCCGAAGGTTTTACGTTCCGTTGTTTACGCCGAATTTTTATGGAAGGCACGAATTAGTTTCACGTGTTTCACGCTTGCCGTTTTCCTCGTAATAAAATTGCCTTTTTAGAGGTCTATCAAAAATAACCTTTGTGTTCGTATCGTTTTTGTAATAGTGTTTTGTTCTTGAATATTTAATTAAAATTCCAAGAACTTGAAATTGAAACGTAAGTTCTTATTACTTGAATTAGTATATAGGACTATAGGTATACACTATTAATAAAGAAAATAAAAATGCAATACAGAATAAGTCAATAAGATCGAATGAGTCGATGACATGAATAAGAAAACAAATGATGCAGTGAGGTAACAATACATACAGTTGTTATAATACTTCATATATAATTACATATATTGCAAAAAGTATTTATCATATATTCACTAAACGGTTATAGGTCGAAGCAAAATTTGGTTACTTTAAGAGTAACCTAAAGAGTGCCTAATGATTATTATCTCAAGCAATATTTATTAACATAAATATAACAATTTAACACCTAAATAAGAAATAAAATTAAAAAAAAGATGAAACATATAATATATAAGAAGTAATAAAAATATCGTTTTTCAGTCAAAGCTCTACTCTAGTTTTTTTTCCAGTGTCGTGAATGTCATAAAAAACATACACAAATCCAGTCCAAAATATAAATCTAAATTTTGTTTGGCCGGAAATCGATCCTGGAACCAACTGGGTGTCAGACCGATATGGTCTGCGATCTGCGGTGTGCCACCCGCCACGTGGGTCACCAATACAAATTCATCGGAAAATTTAATCTACATTTCAAGTCATCTACAGGTCTAAACCTAACTGAAACTCAATATCGCAGACCGACTAATAGGCACGGACGAACGAACGTCTGAAACAAATGTCAAAATTCGTACTAACGCACCTCCAGCAACTGAAGAAATAAGCGAAACAAAACCAATATTGTTCCTCAATTTCTATAAGTAAAATCCAGATCTATTCCATCAGAAACCGATTATATGTAGGTATATATTGATAAGCCAATTTAGGAAACAAAATTCTAATTGGCAAAATATAGAAAGAATCTCACAGAATTCTTTCATATTTATTGTATTGTTCCGTTATATATTTTGTACGAAATAATAAAAGAATATATTTTAAATTCCTAGTGAAGTTGATTGGAAGCTTAAAACAAATACTAGATATAGATATATAGATAGAATATAAATTGAAGGGTTTAACAATAAATTTCTAGTGTGAAGCAGTTCTTGTGTTTTGGTGGAGGGATATAGTTGCCGGCTCACTTATACATACATATATGAGGCGACCATCCTAGTCCTCGAAAATTGCAACGCAGCTACGATTTCAGATAGAAAGCCTCTTATATATATTAAGTTGATTGTAGATATCCATGGACGACAGTATATTCGCTTGCTACTTAATTTATTTCTTAGATATGGTAAAGCAACAACTAAATAAATACTTAACACTCAGTGGACCATGTCTATTTTTAGCCGTTTCTCTCAATTTATTGTTCTCAATCTTAATTACCTAACCATAGCAATATTTCGAATGTTAGGAGGGAATAAAGTATAGCACGTAATGAGTATAAAGATAATGTTAAATGTTTATGAATAAAATTCAATTATCCGTATTTCTAAGTCAAAGTTACGAACAGAAAAAACGCAATATCTTACAACTCTGAAAATATCCCTTAATAGGTCTACGGATAGGCCGTACGATACAGTGTGAATTGGCCGTGTTATCTCGCATCCCTCCATCCATCAGATTTAGACCCTTCTTACACGTGTCGACTGCGCTAATCCAACCTTCCTAATTAATTACTTTCTTCGACCTTTGCATAGGTAATGACAATTTATTATTCTTGGAGTTTCTGGATATCATGCCGTATACCTATGGAGTATTTGTTTTTTTAACATATAACATTGAAAAAGCAAATGATCTTGCAATTCAACGAATGCTAATAATTCCAGAGCTATGACGAATTTAGGGAGTGTATTTTTGTTACGTTGAAATAAAGATAGAAAACATTCGATCTGTGAATCTGGAACCATAGGTCTGCAAGAGTATTTACATTTCTTTTATATTACTCCTGAGGACTTAGTTGAAGTAACTCAGATAAGTACGTTTCCCTTTCTTAACCCATCTAGACCAGAACTTGTTTTCTATAACAACAGAAATAGATTTTCAAACTATGCTGTAAGCCTTGTTTTAAATTCTAAACAAAAATAAACATGAAAGTGTTAAAATGACTCAGGACAACATATCCTATACAAGTATATATTATGTGTCTGTGTTCTGACATCCGTGCTCAGTATGAGGCTAGCACAGTAGATTTTTTCGTCAACTTATTATTGTCCCACTGCTGGGCACGGGTCTTCTCTCAGTATGAGAGAGTTTTTAGGCCATAGTCCACCGCGCTGGCCAAGTGCGAATTGGTAGACTTCACACACCCTTGAGAACTCTTTTTTTATGAAAACTCTCAGATGTTCAGGTTTTCTCACGATGTTTTCCTTCACCGTAAAGCAGTGATAATTAAATTCTAAGTAGATTTATCACTATGAAATTTTCCTTTCCGTTTTTGCAGGTAAACTGTAACATGTTTAATTACTTTTATGAGACCAATACATCTAATCATTGTAAAAAAAAACCCGACTCGTAAAATATAAAATTTTTCAAACTTTTACTCCACAATTTTCGAACATTTTAGCCAGAACACCGTCCAATACTCTAGTGAGTTGACACACGTACGAAAACCACGTGTGCACAGCGCTACAGATTCCGGACAGATATCCATTAGTGTATTAACAAACAGCCGTGAACACATCTTCGCTCCACGTCAGTCTGTCAATACGAGCAAAACTGCACTCGCCCAAACATATGGACTGCGCGTTATTGTTTCTGGATGTACGGTCACTGGAAATGCCCGCAACTATATTTCACTTGTCGACGTTGGTATTCTGTGCTTTAGTATACGGGTCCGTAACTCTTTTCATCTAGTATTGCGTTTCTTATTAACCTTATATCCACGCAATTGGTGTCGTTCCCAAAATGTTGATTTGATAACATTTTTGACTTGTCCTGTTCAAAAATTTCTATACTTGAAATGTTAAGGGCAGTTGTTCATTTTATTATTTGCACTCAATGAACTTTTGTCAAAAATTAGCACTCAAAACTATGGAAAACAAAGCAGTCACAATACAATGTACTGTACATGTAAAACTGTACTATATAAATATATAGGCTGGAAAGCATTTCAGATAGATTGAAATGCAATTTTGTTCAACCTAACCAGTTACAAAGCCACGTTTATTCCCAACGTGCTGTACGAAACTACCAACAAGATTAATGTTTTACATCTATCTCGGAAACATTTTTCTCGATAAAAGGAAATATTGGTCTAGAAATATTATATCCTAACCTATAAATCTCTTCCAGTACAAATCTAACACGGGTCTAAGAGCGCACCAAAAGGAACATCGTACGGAACTGCCGACGCACGATTTATTGTTCTGCCGACTCTGCGCTTCCTACATTTGTTCTATTGTAGTGCTTGTTCCATTTTACAATTTGTTCTACATTCTGGCCTATGCTTTATTATTTTTATAACGGCTTGTTCTTTGAGTATTTTTTTAATTTACAATTTGTACAATAGAAATAAATGTACGCAATTAAGCGTAATTATGTTTTATTAAGTTTTAAATGTATACTAACTTTTTATTTGTTACATTTTCTGTAATAGAATGTGTTACAGATAATTAAACAAACAACTAAAGTAACTTCTTAACTTTTTCACTTATTTTGAAGCTATCAATTATATACTACACGTGATGGCAATTGCCCACTAGACATCCGTAATTAATCCCAGATAAAATTAGAGTCCTAATTGAGGTTGCTTAAAAATTCGTTGCTACCCCTGAGGACTAAATTAGAATACTTTGGTTAAGCATGTTTCTCTTATAGCAGCAGAACATAGCGCTTAATAAGCTTGTTTTTATAAAGCAGGAACAAATGTGGCAGTGGTGCCTACGGGGTCTAGCTCCAAAGGATTCTTAAGCATATACTTACTCTATGATTGTCAGAAAAAAGTGGAAATTAATAAAAAGTCACGCATATTTTCTTCTATACGGTTTAGTTCTGAAAATATATTCTGTCAACGGCTGATACTCGTATTTTCACAAAATGTAATTATCGAGGCTCGTATCAATAAGAGCAAAACACATCGACTTAACACAAAATTCAATTTTCCTTCGTAATAAGAATGTCACGCGACCGCTGAAAACCTGACGTCACAATACTAATCTCAAACGAGAAAACAAAAATGAGAAAAGATTTATCGCAGCCCGATTTTCTCATAGAGATATCGAGCTCTTGCGTCCTCTAAACGTATTAGAGAGCTGAATAATGAAGTAGCAAGGCTGGACGAAATTCTCTACGAATGGCGCGCGGGATAAGGAAAAACGGGGTACGACAAATGAAATTGTACAGGCACGTCGACTGTATGCTATTACTAGCTTTGTCGGTGGCTGTTCCGTGACGTCATCAACAGGATTCTCTTTTGTGTTTTAAAAAGTAGCCTTATGACTGCCCAACTATTCTTTCAGTAGTGTTGTGCATGATTTCCCAAAGAATCCCTCTCTCACTTCTTAACTTCTGGGCTGTGTCACAATATTGAGGTCTTTTAGTATATATTTTTTTAATTTGAATAATAAATGACCATAGATGCGGTAAAAATAAAATAACTAACAAGTAAATACTAACAATCATTATTTATCTATTATAATAAGGTTCTCAAATCGACTGCAATTTTTTTTAATACCTCGATACGTCTGACTGGGTGGAACGATATTGACTTTTTTTTTAAATTGAAAGCTGGTGCTTCGGTCGGCGCTCATATACGTACTCGTAGGATAGATTAGATTTCAAATTCGTCGTTGTAATCCAACAAAATATGTTTGAGATTATGTACCATGTACTGTGTGAGTAAGAAACCAATATAATGTATTACATAAATTATATAAATAAGTAGATGCGAGTTTTATTTTAAACCTTACCGTACCTTACTTCAGTAACCGCTCTTACATTATTCCAATACAATTTTATACATTAAATTGAAAGTGAAAAACATATCCCGTCTTTGAACAAAGAATTTGTACACACGGCTCCGCTGTCGTCCATTGTGCTGTTTTCAATTGAGTTTTTCTCATTGTAGGGGCATGTGTCTCTTACTTTAATACTGTCTGTATGTGACTCGAATAAGCGAATTTTCTATCTTCATCTAGAATGAAGTAGCTTTCCAACAAGAAAAGAATTATCATAATTGGTTCAGTAATTTTAGTCTTGTCACAGAGATGAGTAGGAATTCGGCTTAATAGTCGCTTGAATATTAATCCTACCTCTAGTTTGCTACTAATTTGTATAAAAGTAACGAATAATGAAAATTTCTCGTCAACCCAATATGTCCTATAAGAATGAGAGTTTTAGTCTATAGTCCACCGCGCTGGTCAACACTTGACCATTGGTATACTTCACACACCTTTATTTTGAGAACTCTAGTGTGCAGTTTCCTCACGATGTTTTCCTTTACCGTGAAGCAGTGATGATTAACTTCAAATACGCACATCATGTCAGAAAATACGGTAGTGCATGCCTGGGATTCGAACCTCGGAACCTCGATTGTGAGACCGAGTTTCAACCATTAGGCTATATATATGATATCTATACAAATTTAATAAAGTAATAGAGTTTGTTTGGTTGAACGCGCTAATCTCAGGAACTACTGGTTCGAATTGAAAAAATATTTTTTGCACTGAATAGTAAATTTATCGAGGAACGGTTTAGGCTGGTGATTCCCAAAGTGGTCCACGTGGACCCCTGGGGTCCACGAGGGAGTCAAGGAGGGAGGAGGGAGTCACGTTAGCATGAAATAAAAATGGAGGTCCACAACTTGTTAGTCCCCTACTAACATCCACGGATAATTGTTATTAAATTATCTGGCTTTTCGTCGACCACTTAAAAAAATAATGGTTTGGGTGAAACCCCTTTTTTTTGGTTGTGAGGAGGAAATCTTCAATAGGTACGACGTCGGGTATTTTATTAAAAAAATAATAAAAACCGAAGTCCACCGAAACCACATTTTGTTTAAGGAGATCTACGTCTACGAGAAAAAATAGTTTGGGAACCTCTGCTTTAGGCTATATAATATCGCGCTATGTTTCTTTTTAATAGA